>CM076572.1:323446050-323716953 GCA_034641835.2 Pinus albicaulis
TATGATGTTATTTCCTAAGGGAATATCAATCTATCAATGGAAAAAGAAATTATCTCTTGGAAAAATGTTTTGGCAGCAGTGACATGAATCTTAGAATGGGAATCAATTATTTATCTTTTCTATTATGAATCGGTTAGGTAATGAATTGGATGAAATTCCCTTGTTTCATTAAAATTTCTTTCAAGAATCGCTCGTCCATAAATTGACCTTTTTTATTCTCATAAGACCTACAAAAAAATGAGTATCTACTTGCAATAAAACATTAAATCATGGAGATAGAGAGGTTATCAGGCTCCCCTAATCCAAGAAATATGTAAAAAACCTAACAAGTATCTACTCCATAAAACAAATCCACGGACAAAATTAATTTATTACCTGCTGGAGAGCAGTGGCCAATCATGCTAACCTGCAGTGTTTTAATCATAACTTCTTTGTTTTTCGTCCAATTTGAGTAATTCAAAATCCAAATGAGAGATACTTCAAATATATATTACCAATATAAATATTTTTTTTTTTTTAAATTCAATGATATGATATGTTAATTTTACTTAGAACAACCTACATAACGGAGTCATCTTCGATTACCCATCTTAGAGCAACAATGGATATATTAAGCATACATTTTTCGTTTGATGACGAATTAAGTTGATTCAAGTTGGAAATAAAATTATATTCATTTATTTATCTCCAATAGAAGCAGGTTTTGAAGACAAGAAGAATTGATGGGTCAAATACTTTAATGAACAGCTAGAAAAACAGAGTTTTAAGAGTGTTGATTTAGGATAGACAGTCAGTATTTGGGTCATATATTTCTCATACGATATCGAAATCAAGTGATTCATATTGTCTTCTAAACTAGATTCATATATGAATATACAATAGAAACATGTTTTAAAAATATAGTCATTTAGACCTCCAAAAACTGATTGTCCAGACTCTGTTCCTCAGCTGCCTACTAGACACCCTATCAATGTTTTGGTTATACATTTTGTGTTTCAAATACAAATGGATTGATTCAAATTGGTTTGGAAAGTAGACATCATGGGCTACTGAGGATAGAATTTTTTTTTTAAAATATTCACCTTTTCTCCCTCAAAACATGACTGTCCCGACTCTATTTTCAGAAATTTCATCAAGCCCACAAGCCAAAAAAAATGATATTCAAGAAATTTTTCCATATTGGTGATAAAAATGAATATGAGTGTTGTATAACTATTATTTTCAATACGGTACATATACATAGGTAAATAAATTAAAATATCTATCATCGATGTTGATTTCCACAGCGTGTTGCAACAAAAACAATTATTTTTACATTATAATAAAAATGTATTTATTTTTCTCCTTATTTATTTATTTTCTACACTAACCTACTCTTCTTTGAAAATTGAATATGCTTACATATAAGAGTACTTCCAGTGGAGCCATTTTCAAAATAAGGCCTCCAGTATGTACATATCCAAATTTGAAAAATGCATGTTAATAAATAGTAGGGTATGAGAAGCCAACTTTCCTTAGGTGTAAAATGAACTTACCTAATTGTATGTTTGGCCAACAATTGATATGTTAGCCGGACATATGATTATAAGGCACTCACAATTTCAATAAATATTTTAAGGGTCACTACCCCTTTGATTAATTTGTTAGTAAATGGGGAGGACACCTTATATGAGAGGAAGTCACCTTGCACACATTTCCAAGAGATTATGATGAGGATTTCCACTCATTGATAATTACTTTGCCTTCTCCTTTGTAGATTGTACTTCTACCATGTAATTTCCTTCATGGTACCATGTGATTTCTGGAGCCTTTTGCATTGAATATTGATGGAAAATTCTACTCATGATACCACAAGTGCCACTTTATTGGAGTTTTTCATGGTCTTTGTGCATTTATTCAAGGTTTGAAGAAGGAATCCACTTTGGAGGAGGCCACACATGCTTCTAAGGAGGATTCATTCATTATTCATGAAGGTAGATACATGGTCAACCACTTGGAGGAGGAACCATATTTTGTGGTGCCATTTTTGGAGGATTGTTGCAAAACCAACTCCATTATCATGTTATCGTTGACTTGTACCATGGAGTTGGTTGATTGAGAGAATTATAGTAGTCTTTTTCTAAAATATTTTCATGATTTTTCTTGGAGTAGAAAGGGGATCTCAACATCCTATTGTTATCTTTAGTATAGAGTTGTTGAGGAGGTTTGAATGGTAATATTTTATTTTATTCCTTGTAGAGAATACTGAAACTAGGAAAAGGTTGTAGTAATAGTTGTGATCATGCTTACAGTGCTTCAGTTACAACAAATGAAACTATGGCTGCTAAAAAGAAGTGGTAGCAACAAAATTTCAAGGTTTGGGAATAGCACTAGCCATTCGAAAAGGCAAGAAGGAGATACAAACACTGAAGATCATTTTCCAAAACATTCAATAGCTGAAAATATAAAGCTTCCTGGACAATATGATTTAAAAAATATTGATGTATTATTTGGTAAGGTTTGGAATGCATTACATGTCTCCTTATTTGTTGCAACTGATCAATGAATGGTTGCAATCATAGCCTTAGTACTTGTCAATAAGTTCTATACTCTAAAGTTTTTATCCTTGTTACTTGGTAGAATGGTTTTCATTCACATTGTAGATGGGAACCTTTTGAAGGAAAGGGAGATTCATATGTAGTGTGGTTATTGTTTTTTCAAAAAGAAAAGCTTCGTAGAATTCGAGCACAGACTATGAAGTGTGTGGTATATGAATTGAGTAGATAGTGCTACTTAATTGGGAAAATTTATGAGCTAGTGTAGTCTAGTATTTGAATATGCCTCATATAGTTTATCCAAGGAGGTTTTTAGCGACTATGGTCTTTTACTAGTTGATTGACTACTCCTGTACATCCAAAATTTTTGCATAATCACTCCAGGTTTGGTTTTCTCTTTTACTAGTTGATTGACTACCCGTTTACATCCCAAAGTTTTTTGAGTTAATAATTCCTGCAAGTAACTAGATCTGATATGTTTTCTTAGATTTTTGGTTTTAGGATAATTTAACATCCCAGTTGTATCTTTATTCAGTAGATTTGTAATCCGATAGGTGGTAAATTGCTAGGATGGTGGTTTCAAAGAATTTTTAATGCATACTATCGGATTGGACATTTTGATAACATGCATTTTCATTAGTTTTCATGACTTCCAATAATATTCCATTGCTCATTTTGTTGGTTAAATAGAGGATGGTTAGAAGCTAATGGCTTTAGAGCACTTACATGTCTTAATTTTCAAATTATGTAATTTAAGTGTCAAAGAAATCTAACTTAATATTTAGTATTTCCCAAACCACATGCCTAAAATTGGGCATGGTAAAATTCATGAGTTCATATCTTTGGCATAATTTCAATTCTTCAAACAATTATTCTGCTCAGATTCTATAAATAACTACAAAATGGAAATTCCTACATCCTAGCAATATCAGTATGCATACATGATATTGTTTACCACGTGCCTATCATGGGTCCCTTAATGATTAGCTGTAGCCATTTCCACATAGATACGTACAGAGAAAACAGTTTGGCATAGCATTCATGAAACTGATTTTAATAATTGGAAATTTTTGCAATTAAATGAGGTATTACACACTATATTATTTTCTGGAAATTTAAATATCAACAATATATATTTAAGGTAGTAGAGAAATAATGCTCGCAAAAATAAAAATGTCTAGTCATCTAAAGAGGAAAAAAGTATGCGAGAAGCCTCAACACATTTCTACAAATTTCAATACTGAAACTAGTATGGCCATACCTCAGTCCTAGCTCAAGTATCTTCTTTTCCACAACCCCAGCTACTACTCTTCCAATTGTTTCCCATGCTGAAGATCTACCACCTCCTTGAATTTTATAGAGATGTAATTATAACACATAAATCACTAATTTGTATCTTCAAAAGCAAGAAGCATTTAAAGAGAGGCATACTACTCAACAAATAGGCATGCTTAAGCATACCTTAACTTAACGAACACCGTATTTGAAGTCATATGTGAAATCCACATGAGATAGCCAATAGGCTAATGACATTTCGCTGTAATCCTGTTAGGTTCAGTAAAATGCAATCAAGAAAGAGTGGATTGGAATTTCCAAAGCTCGTGTGTTGTAAAAAACTATCTCAATTACTTTATAAAACACAATCATGAAATTTATGACACAATCTTGTTCTCTTTTCAGAGTATAAACTCTGTAAA
The DNA here is from genome assembly GCA_034641835.2 of Pinus albicaulis. NCBI lineage: Eukaryota > Viridiplantae > Streptophyta > Pinopsida > Pinales > Pinaceae > Pinus > Pinus albicaulis. The sequence goes on from CM076572.1 coordinate 323,450,282, forward strand.
CAAGCGCTCATGATTTTAGTAGACGTAATCATAATAGAGTGAACTGTCCCCTAGAACTTTTACAATTTATCCAATTACTTATCACATACTATTACTATAATGACATATGGTTACACTTACCAGGACCCCATATTATTCCTAGAGGTCATAATCATGTTTAAAATTCATGTATTGTTATACAAATTTGTTCATGAAGAAAAGTTGTAATTATGCAAAAGTCACTTCCAGGTTATATAGTACCATCATTCCGAACTCCTCTGCTAACTACCCACAACAAATATTGTTTCAAATCATAAGGTATTTATGCCTCTCATTTGCTTTAAGGATCAAGAACGCTTGATTCATAGTCAATCTTAAATAAGGGTGTTTTCATTATATACTTACACAATCTTCATTCTCTTATTGTAACAATACCCATGATGCCTGAAGGTGCTACTATGACTACTTTGCATGCTATGCTTTTCAGAATCAAATGATTTTCTTTAGACACCCTAAAAATTATGAAGGAGAGGTCCTTGACTAGATCATGACGGTCATGATGGGTTTTGAATGTTGTTCAATATCTTAGCTTTTCTACCTTTTATAGGAAGAATTTCCTATAATGTGAAGAAATGTAAAAATTCTATTCTTGAGAGGATCTGTGAATTGAATGCCGCTAATCTAACTTGTACCCGGCCTTACATTATGTCAACTGTTGCAATAAATTCATTCTACCATCCAAAGAATAAATTGATGATAATGAAGCTTTTACTTTTGTAGGTGATAACACACGTACTTCAACTTATGACAATTCCTTAAAATGAGAAAAGATAAAAATAAAACTAATTTGATGTACCTCTGATGTCTTGAAGATGTATTTTGTATGCCTTTCCATTATGAAGATCAAAATGTTGGAGCTGTCTCAATAGGTTATTGCTCACAATTCAAGTCCTTGGAGAGCGAATATTTGAGATGGTCTTACTGGGAACTAAGTCATGATCAAGATTTCTGTTGTAAACCCTTGGACTAGAGAAGTCTTCTTGCAAGTTTGAACTCATTCCACATCAAATGTATACTTAGACAACTAGCTTTTCAAATAGTAAAATATTCATACATGAAACTTAAGTGAGTTACACCAATGACACTTTTTTTCTTTAGGCCCTAGTTCTAATAAAAAAATATTTATCATACTTGTGTTCAATAGTCTTGTTCAAAGAGTAGAGGAGAGGCCAAAAATTTCCAACAACTGTTTATGAGAACCTTAAACAACAAAAAACTGTAGTCTGGTCTAGAACTTCAAATCAAATTTAAGAGAATTCAGGAAAAATTAATCTCAGTCTGTATTGAGGTTGTTTCAAGTGAACAATCCGTAGGAGATGTCGTTTTGTTATAGGGCATAAAAGAGTGATTAAATAAATCCTCAAACTCAGACATAAGAACCTTTGTACCTAGATCTATAATCTTCCATTAAAACTTAGATAAGAATGGCTTTCAATCTTTGAAACTTGGATCAACATGAGCTGAAGTCATTATTGAAACTCGGACAAGCATGAAGTCTCATCAACGTATAGTTATGAATCATATAGCTAGGTTTCAAATAGTTGTCAATAAAATCCTGTAAACTGAGCCCTTAGAGTCTTTAATACACCTTCATGTATCCAACAATTCCCACGCCACAATAGGACTATTACTTCTCCAAAAGTCGAAATATTTCAGAGCATACCCACTTGAAGTGACATGCATACAAAATGAAGAATACAATATCAAACAAAACCTTTTGTCCTTAAGGAGGTCCAAATGACTGCTTCAGGACTGCGGGCAAGTTCAACATTTCATTCTTATAGTGGTACTACAAAAATACTCCTTGTTTTTCAAAGTATAAGAATCAAGTCAATACCAAGCCTCTTGTTTGATTTGGCGAGACTTCGATGAACTCAGTTCCTGTTAAAAATTTCAAGCTACTTCTTATTCTGACATACAAATAACTGCTAGACTCCTATGAAAAATCATGTCATTATGAAACCTCAACGTTTACTAAAAAATTTCACAGTCAATGTAAGGATCTCAAAGGAAAACGATCTCCTAAGCTATCTCTCATTTTAGCTACATACCTAATAAGTCATTCCTTCAAGGTAGAATGTATCACTTCTCAGTTGTATTTCATTCTCTTCTTGCTTGGGCTTATCCTCACCTATGCTCTGATATACATGGATTGAAATTATAGCATACACTATGGAAATTGGGTAACAAGCCACAGGGCTTAAATGTGTCAACAACTAAACATTTAATTCTAAATAGTAACATTGCACTACTGCCAATGCCTTGAAGCAGTTAAAACTCTACTAGATTTAAGCCACGATACCTCTATTAGATGTCTCCATCATACCCAGTTCATTTGATAGATAGCTATGCAGTGCTCAGGTGCAACCAGACATATTCTGCATTGAATACTGATGGATAGTTCTACTCATGATGCCACAAGTGCCACTTTATTGGAGTTTTCCATGGTCTTTGTGCATTCATTCAAGGTTTTATGAACGAATCCACTTTGGAGGAGGCCACACATGCTTATAAGGAAAATTCATTCTTTGTTCATGAAGTTAGATACATGGTCAACCACTTGGAGGAGGAACCGTACTTTGTGGTGCCATTTTTGGAGGATTGTTGCAAAACCAACTCCATTATCATGTTATCGTTGACTTGTATCATGGAGCTGGTTTATTGAGAGCATTATTATAGTCTTTTTCTAGAATATTTTCATGATATTTCTTCAAGTAGAAAGGGGATCTCAACATCCTATTGCTATATTTAGTATAAAGTTTTTGAGGAGGTTTGAATTGTAATATTTTATTGTATTATTGTAGTCTTTTTTCTAAAATATTTTCATGATTTTTCTTGGAGTGGAAAGGGGACCTCAACATACTATTGTTATATTTAGTATAGAGTTGTTGAGGAGGTTTGAATGGTAATATATTATTGTATTCCTTGCAGATAATCCTCGAGAAAGGGTATTTTGAATTTTTTCAGAAACTTTAGACAATTGAGTCACATGCATTGTGATTTTCAAATATTCTCTTTTAGAGCCATGGACAACTAGATCATCTCTTTTATGGACAAGTTCTGACTATATGGAAGGGATTTTCTGAAATGTTTATGAATAAACCTTAGATAATATAGTCATGAGCATTGCATTTTATAGATTCTCTTTGGTAGCCACAACAATTCCCTGCTTCTCAAGCCCAATGCAATTAATATCTTCAATCAACTTGATCAATTTCTCATCCAAATAGCGAGGATGACTCAAATATATCTTTTTCGTATCCTTTTGATCCAAACCAACACTTGAAAAATCAATATTGTCTACCATAGATTTTCTTGGGTCCCATCTAAGAATCTCAGGATAATTTAAAATAATGTTACCTATATTCTCCTTTCTTAGTCCCAGGTTTGACAGAACATCCACTGTAGAATACAGTGTTGTCTCTGAACTATCCATAAAATGTTTAGGATTTGTACAGTATAGCTTGCTAATCTCATCCCAAGGGTATCCCAAGAGCAACCGATACTTGCCAAATGTATTAGCTTTTCTAAAATACTACTACATTTCCATGGATTTTTTTTCCAATAAACAAAAAATCCTGTTATTCTCAACTTGAAAACCATTTAAACCATTAGAAACAAACACAATTTATTTTTATATACTTCATCCTTGAGAAGCGATGGGCAACATGCACCATTTTACTGTAGATATATTATGGTTATCTTAGTAATATTAAAATTCATTCAGTTTCAAAATAAAATATAAAAGACGTACTAGTATAAAGAACCGTTAGTACCATCATTCTAAACTCCTTTACTAACTAGACACAACAAATATTGTTTCAAATCATAAGGTGTTTTTTCCTCTCTTTTTTCTTTAAGGATCAAGAATTTTTGATTCATAGTCAATCTTGAATAAGGTTGTTTCCATTATGGACTTACACAATATTCATTATATTATTGTAACAGTACCCATGATGCCTGAAGGTGCTACTATCACTACTCTACATGTTGCACTTTTTAGAATCAAATAATCTGCTTCAGACACCCTACAAATTATGAAGGAGAGGTCCTTGAAAATATCATGATGGTCATGATGGGTTTGGAACGTTGTTCAATATCTTAGATTTTCTTCCTTTTATAGGACGAATGTCCTCTAATGTGAAGAAATTTGAAACTTCTATCCTTGAAAGGATCTGTGAATTGGATGCCGCTAATCTGATCTGTTCCCAGCCTTACACTATCTCAACTATTTCAATAAAGTCATTCTACCATCCAATGAAGAAATTGATGATAATGAAGATTTTAATTTTATAGGTGACAACATACTTACTTCAACTGATGACAATTCCTTCAAATGAGAAAAGACAAAAACCAAATTAAGTTGATGTACTAATGTTGTCCTAAAGATGTATGTTTTCTGCCTTGTCATTTTGAAAATCAAAATTTTTGAGATGTCACAATAGGTTACTACTCACAATTCAAGTCCTTGGAGAGCCGATATTTGAGATGGTCTTACTAGGAATTGAGTATTGATCAAGACTTATGTTGTAAACCCTTGGAAAAGAGAAGTCCTATTGCATTTTTGAACTCATTCTACATCAGATGTATACTTAGACAACTAGCCTTTTAAACAATAAAATAGTCATGCATGAATCTTAAGTGAGTTGCGCCAATGACACTTTTGTTCTTTAGGCCCTAGTTGTGATAACAAATAATTATCATACTTATGTTCAATAGTCTTGTTCAAAGGGTATATGAAAGGCAAAAACTTTCCAGCAACTAATTATTAGAACCTTAAACAACAACAAACTGTAATCTGGTTCAGAAATTCAAATCAAATTTAAGAGAATTTAGGCCAGATAGATCTCAGTCTGTATTGAGGTTGTTTCAAGTGAAAAATCTGAAAGACAAGTCATTTTGTTCTAGGGCAGAACAGAGTGATTAAATAAATCCTCAAACTCGGATAGAAGAACCTTTTTATCTAGATCTATAATCTTCTATTAAAATTTAGATAATAATGGTTTGCAATCTTTGAAACTTGGATCAACATGAGCTGAAGTCATTCTTGAAACTTCGATAGGCATGAAGTCTCATCAACATATAGCTATGACTCATATATCCAAGTATCAAATAGTTGTAAATAAATGTTGGTAGACTGAACCGTTAGAGTCTTTAATACACCTTCATGTATCCAATGAATCCCACACCACAATAGGACTATTACTTCTCCAAAGGTCGAAATATTTCAGAGCATACCAACTTGAAGTGACAGGCACACAAAATGAAGAATCCAAGATCAAACAAAACCTTTTGTCCTTAAGGAGGTCCGAATGACTGCTTTAGGATAGCGAGCAAGTTTAGAATTTCATTATTATAGTGGTGCTACAACAATACTCCTTGTTTTTCAAAGTATAAGAACCAAGTCAATACTAGGCCTCTTGTTTGATTAGGCTAGACTTCGATGAACTCAATTCCTGTTAAAAATTTCGAGCTGCCTCTTATTCTCACATAAAAATAACTGCTAGACTCCTATGAAAAATCATGTCACTATGAAACCTCAACGTTTACTAAAAATTTCATAGTCAATGTAATAAAATTTTCACTTCAAGGTAGAATGTCTCACTTCTCAGTTGTATTGCATTCATTTCTTGCATGGGCTTGTCCTCACCCATGCTCTGATATATATGGATTGAAATTATAGCATACACTATGTAAATTGGGTAACAAGCCACAAGTCTTAAATGTGTCAACAACTAAAACTTTAATGCTAAATAGTAACATTGAACTACTGCTAATGCTTTGAAGTTGTTACACCTCTACTAGATTTCATTATCAATACCTCTACTAGATCTCTCCATCATATCCAGTTCATTTGGTAGATATCTAAGAAATGTTGAGATGCAGGCAGACATCTTCTGCCTTAAATATTGATGGAAATTTATACTCATGATGCCACAAGTGCCACTTTATTGGAGTTTTTCATGGTCTTTGTGCATTCATTCAAGGTTTGAAGAAGGAATCCACTTTGGAGGAGGCCACACATGCTTCTAAGGAGGATTCATTCATTATTCATGAAGGTAGATACATGGTCAACCACTTGGAGGAGGAACCATACTTTGTGGTGCCATTTTTGGAGGATTGTTGCAAAACCAACTCCATTATCATGTTATCGTTGACTTGTATCATGGATCTGGTTGATTGAGAGAATTATATTAGTATTTTTCTAAAATATATTCATGATTTTTCTTGGGGTAGAAAGGGGATCTGAACATCCTATTGTTATCTTTAGTATAGAGTTGTTGAGGAGGTTTGAATGGTAATATTTTATTGTATTATTGTAGTCTTTTTCTGAAATATTTTCATGACTTTTCTTGGAGTATAAAGGGGATCTCAACATTCTATTTCTATATTTAGTATAGAGTTGTTGAGGAGGTTTGAATGGTAATATATTATTGTATTGCTTGCAAAGAATCCCTAAGAAAGGGTATTCTGATCTTTTTTTTAAGAAACATTTGACAATCGACTCACATGGATTGTGCGTTTCAAATATTCGCTTTTATAGCCACAGACAACTGGATCATCTCTTTTTTGGACATGTTATGATTGTACAGAAGGGATATTCTGAAATGTTTCTTAAGAAACCTTAGACAATGGAGTCGACAACATTGTGTTTTTTAGATGTTCTCTGATAGAAAAAACAATTCCCTACTTCTAAATCCCAATGGAATTAATATCTTCAATCAACTTGATCAATTTCTCATGCAAATAGTGAGGATGACTCAAATCTGTCTTTGTCATCTCCTTTTGATCCAAACCAACGCTTTAAAAATCTAGATTGCCTGCCATGAATATTCTTGCGTCCCATCTAAGAATCTGAAGGTAATTTAAAATAATGTTACCTATATTTTCCTTTCTTAGTCCCAGGTTTGATAGAACATCCCTTGTAGAATACAGTGTTGTCTCTGAACTATCCATAAAAATTTGACTCTTTGTATGGTCTAGCGTGCTAATCTCATCCCAAGGGCATCCCAAGGCCAACTGATACTTACCAAAAGTATTATCTTTTCTAAAATACTACTACATTTCAGTGGATTTTTTTTCCAATAAACAACAAGTCATGTTCTTCTCAACTTGAAAACCATTCAAACCATTAGAAACAGTCACATATATTTTATGTACTTCATCCTTGAGAAGCGATGGGCAACATGTATCATAGTTACCATAGATATAGTTTCGTTATCCTAGTAATATTCAAATGCATTCATTTTCAAAATACAATATAAAAATCTACTACTATAAAGAACCGTTAGTACCCCAAAAATGCACAAGACCCCAAAAATATTTAAAATTATGTTTCGCTAATAATTCTAAAAAGACTCCTAGAACGTTTAATTTTCTCTCTGTTTATAACTAAAAGCCCCAAATTTTTTTGAGAAGGCCAGAATTTAATGCATCATTGACTATCTCATTCATAAATATTTTAAGAAAACACAATATGCATAATCTAGGGGATAAGGGAGAATAGCAAGGAAGAACTAAATTTCAAACAAGGGACACACTTCTAATAAGAAGTTGAAATTTAGAGAAATATAATGTGTATTAAAAAGCATAATCATTAATATGTTTAACTTTGTGCGAAAGGATAATAATGCACATCAGGCTGTGGTCTAGTGAGAAATTGGAATAGTTGTTCTAACAATCCTCACAGGAATGCTCCTCCCCTGCATGGGGTATGCTGGATATGCCTATTAACCATGGACGATGTACCAATTAATTGTTGTATTGTTTAGGCCTTGAAGCAGATTGATTTCAATAACTGTTGGCGAGGTACAAACAAGCCATTCTTTGCAAGTGAGAAATATTTGGAGGGTTTATCATCTGTAATCACAGAGGTTCCCATTTAAAAAACAAAAAAAAACGGACTATCATGGAAATGCGCCATTTTTTCAAAAAATCTTTGGCAAACAAGCATGTATAGGGAGCTTCACTACAAAGAACAGACTATGGTTCCAAGTCCGAGTAGTATCCATTCCAGTAAAATGTAAAGGGAGTCTCACACAATCCATCCTTTTGAACTCATGAAATAATGATGGGCCAATACAAGTGGGCGATAAAAACGCAAGAATGGAACCCTTTTCGACAGCTCACCATACGATCAACATCTATATTTTTCTCTACAGAGATCATCTGGTTTGGCATTGGGAATATGGAAATGTGATTCTGGCTGCAGGGCTAAAGAATGTCTATATAGTATAAGATCTACCATGCTATGAAGTCCCTCTGTTCTTTTGAGTTATGAGACTGATAAATTTGATTACACCCATTGAAAATGCAATTATTGCGCTTCTCCCCATTTTGATGTAAATACAATATTCTTCCTTCATATTTGTTTTCCCAAGGAAGCTTACCTGTAGAGTCCATATCTTCCTATATGTTCTATTGGACTCAGGCAGAAAACCCATCAAACCCTTCTTCAAATCAATGTTACACGAGGCAATAAAAGGTAGGATTTGCTAAAAATAGACATATATTGGCCAAACCCGCCACCACTAAAGGTTATCCTGAAATGGAAGGTAACAAAGAAATAACACATAAATTTGATTACACCCATTGCAAATGCAATTATTGGGCTTCTCCCCATTTTGATGTAAATACAGTATTCTTCCTTCATATTTGTTTGTCCAAGGAAGCTTCCCTGTAGAGTCCAGATCTGCCTATCTGTTCTATTGGACTCAGACAGAAAACCCATCAAACCCTTCTTCAAAAAAATGTTACACGAGGCAGCAAATGGTAGGATTTGCTGAAAACAAACCTGGATTGGCCAAACCCACCACCACTAAAGGTCCTCCTGAAATGGAAGGCAACAAAGCAACAACGCCATTTGGACAAGAAAATGGTCGTCAAGTTCTAGGTGACATTGGGAATGTTGTTTCTGCCATGCCCCAAAGGAATCCAAGTGTTGTTGGTTCTAAAGAACTTTTTTCTGTTCAATTTTCCAGTGACAAGGAAATATATTGCCACATTAGCAAACAATCAACATTTTTTACAGGATTCCCAACCTGTGAATAGACCTGATGAGAATCTGTGGGTGGGAGCGAAGCAAAAAAGACACTCTCATTTACAGGGAACAATAAACATCAAATTGCGCATGAAATTGATATGGAAGATCATATGACATTAGAACCGACTATACCTTCTGTGGTTCATACTGAGGAAAGCTATGAAGTGGAAATGGTAGATTCAGTGGATCTGAAGTCAAACATCGACGAGTCTGATGCAGGAGACCCAATGGCTGTTTCAGAATATATACAAGACATTTACAGTTTGTATAAAACTAGGGAGAATTTTAGTTGTGTTCCGCATGAATACATGTCCTAGCAATCAGACATAAATGAGAGAATGAGGGCTATCCTGATTGTCTGGCTCATTGAGTTGCACATGAAGTTTGAGCTCATGGATGAAACTCTATTTTTTACTGTCAATGTTGTTGACAGACAAATTTCAAGACAGAAAGTGATGAGAAATCATTTGCAGCTTTTAGGTGTCACCGCCATGCTTTTGGCATGCAAGTATGAGGAGGCCTCTGTTCATGTGGTTGATAAATTCGTTCTTATCTCTGACAATGCATACACTAAAGGATAAGTTTTACAAATGGAGAGATTGATACTTAGTACTCTGCACTTCAATATGGCAGTGCCAACTCCTTATGTCTTCATGAAGAGATTGTTGAAGGTAGCTCAATATGATGAAGAGACAAAGAGATTGTCTTTTTTCTGCATGGAGCTTTTCCTGGTGGAGTACGCTATGTTGAGATATCAACACTCCATGCTTGCGGCGGCCGCAATTTATACTGCACAATGTATCCTGAAAAGAATTCCATGTTGAATGGAAGTATTGAATGCAACTTTGGGAATCTGCCAAGATGATGGTGCATTATCATCAGAAGGTAGGGGAAGGGAAGCTTATTAATGTTCACAGGAAATAATCTGCCTCCAAATACGACCGTGTAGCCAAGATAGAACCAGCTATCTTTATTAGAGACATGGTCCTCTAGGATACTGACAGATTAACAATCATTTTATAGCATGGTTTACTAATTATGCAAGCACATGTCATGTCTTTTATTAGGTTTTTATTTTATGGATACGTATTGTAGTTGGAGTTCATATGCTAACTTAAGCTTTGAAGTGATCATGATGACATCCTAATTCTTTGATGGACAAGAAGAGCACTGGCTTAAGTTTAGTACCATCAGGATTTCCAATAACTGCTAAAACAAATAAATTGATGGTGTCTCAAGGGCTGGCTCAAAGCACTGAATCTTCCTCTGACCCTCAAGCTACTACAGGTATATCTGGTGGAGCACCTAGTAGTGGGGCTAGTAGCAATTTGAATACACAAAATGGATCCATTGTATCGAGTACAGGTAGAGGGCCGGCCATAGTGCCAAGTTCTCTATTGCCTACTGATGTTTTTGTTGTATTACGAAGTCCCTATTGGATTCGTATCATTTATCGCAAGAAGTTTTCAGTTGATATGTGCTGCTTTGCTAGTGATCAAGTATGGCTGTAGCCAACTATACCACCTAAGGGTGGTGCTCTTGAAGGAGACTCAATGCTCTATCCACAATTTCAGCAAGTTATCGTGAGGTATGTTGATGTCAGATTAAATACTATGGAAACTCATCTTAATCCACATTTAGGGGTCCCAGGAACTTCAGATAATTCAAGTATGAATGTTGGGAAGTCTCCCATCGGCAGTGCCAATGAAGTAGGCACTGTTTCTCCTGGAATTTCTCAAGCAACACCATTAACCCGAAGGGAAGACACTATATTAAATAGAGTAACTAACATAAAAAATGTGTTGGAAACGCAATGTCTGGGGGCACATAAAGCGGGAATGAATTTGGTTGAGTTTCCTAAGACTATAGGAACTGATCTGCCAGTGGATGAGGATGAAGAGAGGTCTATTTATGTTCAACTTGGGAATGATAGTGGGAAGACACTATATTAAATAGAGTAACTAACATAAAAAATGTGTTGGAAACGCAATGTCTGGCAGCACATAAAGCGGGAATGAATTTGGTTGAGTTTCCTAAGACTACAGGAACTGATCTGCCAGTGGATGAGGATGAAGAGAGGTCTATTTATGTTCAACTTGGGAATGATAGTGGTTATGGAGGTGGTTGGGTCCCTCTTGCTTCTCTTTAAAAAAAATTGTGCGGCATTGCGAAGTATCTTGGAATTCTATGGTCATTTTACCAGTTACTAGACATTTTGCGCTTGACTTTGAAAGCACATGGAGAATTGGTTGATTACTTATTCTGTGATCCAGCTTTTATTTTTCGTGTCAGGGGCCATGTGTATGAACTATGAAGTAATTTTTCCTGATTTAGGAGGACAAAATAAACTTCCAATTCAACTTCGTATGCAAGGTATAAGTGTGGAGAATTATAACATGTACATGCTAGCACAACAGCAACAACAACCACTACCAAGAAAGCAAACAAATAGGCAAGATGAACTAAAATTTCAGGAAATCGATGAACTATGTGACTTTTTTAGCAGGGGCCATGAGTATGAAGTAAGTTTTCCTGATTTAGGAGGACAAAATAAAATTCCAATTCAACTTCATATGCAAGGTCTGAGTGTGGATAATTATAACCTGTACACACTAGTGCAGTAGCAACACCAACCACTACCACGAAAGCAAACAAATAGCCAAGATGAACTAAACTCTCAGGAAATTGGTGAACTATGTGACTTTTTTAGCAGGCGAGTTGTATCGGAACCATATGATGCATTTAAAATTGCTTCCTTTGTCACTTTGTTATTGATGCCAATATGAGTTCTTCGAGAATTTTTGAAGCTCATTGCATGGAAGTAGGGGATAGCTCAAGATCAGGGTGTTGATACAGTTCCCTCAGAAAGGCCCCGTGTTGAATTATGCTTAGACAATCATTTACAGATGAATTCTTACACAGTAATGTCTCTAGACAATGCAAATCTGGATTTTTCAGATAAAGCAGCCAGTGCTATGTCAAAGAGCAACATTCATTATGATCGCCCACACAATGAAGTGGATTTTAAACTCATTTTTTTCCTTGATCCTACTTATTTTTCTCGTGTAGATGCTACCAGTGGTGCAGGTGGGTTGCTTCAATGTGTTTCCTTGAGATTGAAATATGCTTTTGGTGAAAATCTAAACATGTCTCTTCTAAGCATGGAAGTTAGTCATCGTGGATGTGCCAGTGGGCCTTGTACTGAGGATTGGGAGAGCTATAAACAGAGAGTAGCTAAAGAAGTGAAAATTGTTGGACGTGGAAGTGGATTTTGTGGGAGTTCAATGGATGTTAGTCAAGGAAGACTGCAATCTGTGGCTGAAACAATAAAGCATTACTTTCAATCTTCTTTTCTTCATCTCTGATAGGGTGCAACCGGTAACACCTTCTGTAGGTGGCTTCACAGCTTGAGTTTTTACTATTGTACTATTGACCTGTCCCTGGCTTCTTTCCTATCGTCCACACAATCTAGTGGATTGTTGGTTTACTGTAGTCCTTGATCCTGCTTCTGTTCATGATGTAAATGCTGGCAGTGCAGCTTGGTTTCTTCACTGTGTTCCTAGAAGGTTGAAATATGCATTTGGTGAAAATCCTAATTTCTTTTCGAGTGGATATTGCTAGAAGTGAAAGTGGAATAGGTGGGAGTTCAGTGGAAATTTGTTAAGGAAACTGCACGTTGTAGTTGAAACTTCCAGCACTCCTAGCGATCTTCTTTGATTTAGCTCCAAAAGGTGTACATGGTAGCACTCTCTTTAGGTGGCTTCGGAGCTTGAGCTCTTATTATTTTACTATAGCCCTGTTTGTGGCTTCTTCATCTTCATCATGCACCATTCGGTGAACTGTGGATAATGTCGTAGAGTCTACCTCTGTGAAAAGGCTTGACAAAAGATGAAGGATCTTTGGCAAAAACAATCCATCTGCCTGAAGATACCATTACATAATGCATTCTAATTTTGTTCCATCTAATATCTCCTATTTATAGCATGGTCAAATATTTCAGATGCATCTTTGACTAAAAACAACTACATTCTTTTAACCAAATTGTTGGCAATGCCAACTTTCCTGCAACTTTGTTCCTGTATAGAAAAATGATTCACTTTGGCCTGTAAGTTGATTTTGATGTGTATTAGACAATCCTTCTATTTCCTGTGTGATTTAAGTTGGTTATGAAATTCTGTATCTATTACAAGTCGAAAATTCTTGTCAAATTTGTACTATTCCTTGTATCTTCATAATCTTTAGTAGATGACCATCATGTGACAATTTAGTAATGACTAATAGACATGGAAACTCACCAACTATCACAACTATGATTGCAAGAAGAGCTGCCAGACTACCATAGGAGAACTTGATGGACATGTTACTTTGAAAATAAATATAGTAAAAAAGAGGTCTGGGAAATAAAATTTTAGCATTATAAAAATAATAATATCTTCAAATACTTGTCATGTTTATATCAAACATATTTTGTAGAGAAACTATGTATTGATTTCTATAAATGTTGAAAAACTGAGACATGGGTTTCAAGATTTTGTCCTTCTTTCTGTGTAGGCTCTGTGAAGTTCGCAATAATTCTTTTGTTTTCATGAGAATAATTGTGCAAGAATATGATAGAACACTTCTGGAGTCAAAGGAAATTGATTAGAAATTTTAACTCAATGGTGCTGCAGAAAATGGTGTCCAAGGATGGTGGGAAAATGATAAATAAAATCCCTAACTTATAAATACAGTACTTATGGTAAAAATATAAATAGGATCACTAATTTTCGGTGTCCAAGGATAGTGGAAAATGATAATGATAAATAGGATCACTAAATTATAAGTGTCACTAATGGTCATGAGGGACCTTAAGCATCTCAATAAGAAGTCCTTAAAATGGTAAAATTTTATGTCTTAAAAGTAGTCCCTGGGAAACCATTGGAGAGGTGATGAATATTTTTAAAATGCACGGGTGATTGATTATTATCAACTGAATCCTAGACTTCATGCTTGAGCCTCTATTGAGCTATAACAAGGAACATAAACCCTTGGCATTTCTTGCGTAGCAACCCTTGGTCATCTTAGACGATTTGACCCAATGACTTGGAACCAGTGTCTCTATTCTGCTTTTGGAAATCTCTAAGGGGCTATTTTGATAGGATCTTGGAAGGTGATTTTATCATGCTTGGTTTTGTCATGATGGTAGCTTTTGCAATGGCATTGAACGTGGCTTGCTTGGTCTCTTGGATAGTTTCTTGTAGCTTCTTCAATGCCTCCTTTGTTGTCAAACATTGGTAACTATGCAGTCATTTCGGTGAACCTCTCCTCTTACCAATTACCTAGCTAAATGAATTTACTTCATAATTGCAAGAGTTACAAGATGCTCTTGTATAATTCTTACCTCATGTTGGTGAAAGCGTCTTGGCATTTGGCTAGTTCTTTTTCCAGCTCATGTGCTTTTTACATCTAATATCAACTCTCCTCTTGGATCTATCTATTTAAGTCTCTTAAGTATTCAAGCCTCTCCCCATTCAAAGCTTTTCCCATGCTAGGTGTCCTTCAACTCAAAGTGCTAAGAAGTCTTGACATGAAGAAGTTTTTAGGCATCTTAATTTTGACTGTGGTAACAACTAAATTTAGATTATAGCAGCATCCAAAAAATGGACTTAGGCACTTCGTGTTACTTGGAGTCTTGAGACAGTTCTTTTGGAGTATCACTCAAAGACTATTTGGAGCACTCCCAAAGTCATCATCTATAATAGTCACTAAACATTTTAGAAGCAAAATTTGGATTTGACACAGAGAATTCTTTGGAGTAGTATTGTTGAAGTTTATTGAAGCACTTCCTTTAGAACATCCTTGTTGAAGATTGTAGAAGCATCATTTGGATAGTCTCATTAAAAAAAAAAAAACCTTTGGAGTAGTCTTGGAAATTTGTTAAGGAAACTGCACGTTGTGTCTGAAACTTCCAGCACTCCTAGCGATCTTCTTTGCTTCAGCTCCTAAAGGTGTAAATGGTAACACTCTCTTTAGCTGGCTTCACAGCTTGAGTTCTTATTATTTCACTATAACCCTGTTTGTGGCTTCTTTATCTTCATCATGCACCATTCGGTGAACTGTGGATAATGTCATAGAGTCTACTTCCATGAAATGGCTTGACAAAAGAGGAAGGATCTTTGGCAGAAACAATCCATCTGCCTGAAGATACCATTACATAATGCATTCTAATTTTGTTCCATCTAATATATCCTATTTATAGCATGGTCAAATATTTCGGATGCAGCTTTGACTAACAACAACTGCATTCTTTTAGCCAAATTGTCGACAATGTGAACTTTCCTGCAACCTTGTTCCTGTACAGAAAAATGATTCACTTTGTCCTGTAAGTTGATTTTGATGTGTATTAGACAATCCTAATTCTTCAATCTTCTATTACTGACTGAGAATGACACTGGTAGGTGGTGGTCATGATATGTTAAGATGGTTTGATCTCTTTATCTATTAGAAAAAGAAGTGAGCATGCTCATCCTCCTCCATTGGAGTGATTAGGGATCAAATTTAATATTTAATAAATCTCTGTAAACCAAAAGATACATGCAGAGCTTCCGGAGGGACGATTGGTGCAGGATCAACTTCTTCTCACTCATGTTAAAAGTTGCCAACACCTGGCTAAGCAAAGGTATTTCACATCTGTTGGACTTATGGTTTTAAGTCAGATCAGTTTGGTAGGCTCAGGATATGAGGAGAATTGGTTGTAAATTCAACAACCAAAGCGTTGTTAGTAGTTGAATAGTTTCCACTCCGCTGGTTGTGATTTGAGATAATAACAATAATGATTTAGAGTAACTATTTTCATAATTAAAAAACACCATCCAATCAACCTTAAAACCAATACCCTGTCATGTAAACAACTTTTTAAAACATTTCATTTTGTAGGACCAAATTGCAAAACCCATTACCACGAAATCATTAAAACAAAAATCCCAAACATAAGACATTCCAGAAATCTTGAGAAAATCTTTTAGAGAGTGCATAATTTAATCCAAGCTCTAGTAAATTTCCCTTCATCATAAACTCTAACAGAATGTTATGCATTAGAATATAACTAATCTCCAACAAAATAAAAGTAGAAGGGGTTTCCACATATAATCCCATCAACAGGAAATCATTTAAAGAAAAAACACAAACATGTGACATTCAAGACAGCTTGAGAAACATTCTTTGAGAATGCATAATTTAATCAAACCTTAATTAAATTTTCCCCTCATTCCAAACTCTAACAGAGTGCCATGCATTAGAATATATTTAACCTGAAACTGATCTGCAAAAAAATAAAAATAGCAGCGATTTCCACGAATATCAATTGGGATTTTGTACTTATAACAACCAACCGCCATGTAAACCTAATAAAACCAGGGAGGGCGCTGATCAAAGCTAGCCCAACATGGATACGACCATAGGTTTATGAATAGAAACCAATAGAAGTGGAGACAAATGTAGAATACTAACCAATTCGGTGATAGGAACGGGAAACCCATGTTGGGCGTAGCCTTGCGTTTTTCTTTGGCATTGCCGCAGGTCTACAAAAGAGATGCATAGGTATTGAAATCGACTGAGATTCCCTTCTGGTGCATTTGATGGAGTACACCTAGAGCTTCGTTCCACTGGCCTCGCTTGCACTTGCTGCAAGATGTTGATGATGCGGGTACCGAGGTCGACAGCGTTACCGATTCTGAATCAATGTGTTTTGTGGGCATTTTCATGGCAATCCTAGTTGGCGGGAAAATGAAATTCCAGGCCAATGTAAAATGAATATTATTTAAATATAATAAATATTTTTATTTTTTAGAATATTATTTGAATATAATAAATATTTCAAATTTTTTAAGTTATTAAAAGTTATAAATGTTTTGATGTTTTTCAAAAAGAAAGGCAATTGTATCTATACGTTATTTTGTTTTCTCCTAGATAGTGTTAATAAAAAATAGATGTTAATAACCAACCTAATTCATCACCAATCTAAGTTGACCATCTTGACAAAATGTTGGTTTTTTCAATGAACTAAAATGCCTTTAATGAACACGGCCAAATGTGCATGATGTTGAACAAGTAAACCAACATGGCATACCTTTAACAATAGTAACAATGTGTGCAATTTGTGGATTGGGAAAACCAAACTAATATACCTATGATAATCAGAATCGACCATACGTGCCTATTGTGATCAACCCTTCACGATTTCTGTTGATTTCATGCAAAATTAAGCATGTCATGCAACACTTAGACTAACTTTGATACATATACAAATTAAGTTTGTATTTACTTGTTAGAATTGTGTTAAATTGTTTCCCTTTTAAATGTCACAGGCTTGAATCCAAGGGAAATTGAGGTATGTATACCTCCATGGATTAAATAGTTAAATCATTGCATGAAGGGCATCCATTGTCCCGCAAACAAGGGGGTTTCACGTGCGAATTTAGCATATACCTATATTATAACTTTATATTAAATACTATTATTACTTTCTTGTGTTACTATGAGTGCTTTTAATAAATATACAGTTAAGTAGATTACCCTTTCACTAATTAGTGAAGTATTTAATATTGGATGAGAGAGTTGTAAGGTTGAAATTTCTATACCTCATGTTAATTTGGGTATTTGTAGTATTTCAATGCAAAATTGGATTTCATACATATCCATGGATCCATTAAAGCCATTTACACATGCCAACCAAAGACATTCAATAGTTGGGTTAGAACTAGCAGTTGGGAGGAGTTCATTATCATATGCATCCAAGGGTTTCCATACTAGAGAAATTAGGGTATGTGTTTGATTTATGGGCTAATGTTTGAATGATATGAGGAGACGAGTTAGTGCAAGTCCTTCTTATGGTAAGGCCCTGCACCTCTTCCTTTATTTCTTAAAGTAAAATTGAAAGAAGTGATTACAAATATATGATGCATATAATGTTCAAACCATTCACAACATCACGACATTAAACATTTACACAAGATGCAACTTATTTCATGTTCAATAGATTTTTTCCTTTAAAAAATAAATATACGGTGCCATGATATAATATATTGATTCACCAACATTGACCACCAAACAAATGACCTAAACGACAAATGTTATGTATGGTGAATATCATCCACCATAAATTATGATTATTAGCCACTCTAACACCCCTAAGTTTATGGTCACTCATTGAACATGACTCCAAGAGTTATTTCGAGCTTTTTAAACTTATTCTTTCCCAAAAGACTTACAAGGATGCCTCATTACAGTAGCATTTTTTTGTGTGTCTTTCATCAAATTCTCTACAACCACGTTTTTACGTTATCCTCAATTGACATTTCAATTCCATGTGTTTTCTTATTGCATGTTTCAAAGGGTTTCCTTCATTCTCATGGAAAACACAGAGTCGCATTCATGGGTCCTTCTGTGTTTTGGGAACCATATCATTACTTGCAGTGGTTTCTCTCTAAATCAACACATGGCAAGCGTGGTATGCGATCAACCAAAACATATTAGCACCTAAAAGGCCATCGATTTTGAGTTAATCTCTACCCTACGCCATGGAAAATTTTTTGGTTTGAATAAATCTTGTCAATGAATAACATCATTGTGAATAAAAAGGTAATGCAGTTTGCCTTGGCATCTGCTTGTTGCATTAGGGGGTTTAATGGGTTAGGGGTTTAGAGGATTAGGGGGTTAGGGGATTTAGCAGTTAAGGATTTTACGAGTTAGGGGATAGGGGTAAATGGGGTAAAGTTTAGGGGGTTAAATGGGTTACGGTTTTAGGGGTTTAGGGGGTTAAATGGGTTAGGGGTTTAAGGGTTTAGGGGTTAAGGGTTTGGGGGTAGGGGTTAAGGGTTTAGAGGTTTAGGGTTTATGGGTTAAATGGGTTAAGGGTTGGGAATTAGTGTTCAAGGGGTTAGGGGTTAAGATGATAGTTTCGTTGGGGTCTGTTTGTGCACAATAGTTATTTATTCTTTCTGTCTCAATGTAACAATTTTTTAGGTATTGTTGATTGTTGCCATGTCTTCTCTATCTATTAATTTCTAGTATTTGTTAGCCATTTATTTACATTTATCGATGAAAATGTCTACTGCAATTAAACCAAATGTATGTTAAATCTCTAGTTTCAAACTCAGCCACAGTGTTGTCACATAATTTGAGTCTGGAGAATGGACATCTGATGAAGTCTCAATAACCACACTGCACCTCATGACTGCTACAGAAAAGATTAAGTTCAAGTGTCCCACATTCATGAGAAAGTTGGTGATTATACTCTTGCTCCAACTAATTGTGTCCTGGAAATACCCTTGTTTGTTGCAAAAACATCCTAATGTTGTTGACCTTGTCCCTTAAAAAACCAAGGAAACAGATGAGACTGAGAAGAATGGAAAGCACTACAAAGTTGGAGAGAGTACAAAATACTAGGATGATTTAAAGGATAAGCTTGAAGAATGTAACAGTGATGAAACAACTGAAATTTGTCCCAAACAAATAGTTGATAATGTGAAACCTTCTTCTGTACCAGTCAAGCAAGATTACATTCATGTGAGAGTAAGAAGAGGCCAAGCAACCGATAGGAATAGCTTGGCAGAGAGGGTATGGTTCACTCTATTTAATGAAAGATTAGATCTACATTTTGTATATCGAAGATTAACCATTTTAATCTTGCCAACATGGGGGAATTAACCCGATCATAGGTCCCAAATAGACCTGCTCTCATTTGGAATGGATAGTCTCAATGAGTTTTAAGGACCGTTATAAGGGTTAGGGGAATAACGAGTTATTGGTTAAGGGATTAGGGATTAGGGGCTTAGGGCTTAGGGTTAGGGATTACGGGAATAATGAGTTAGTGGTTAAGGGGTTAAGGATTCAGGGGTTAGGGGTTACGGGATTTAGGCACATTTACGGGTTAGGGGAATAATGAGTTAGAGGTTAAGGGATCAGGGATTGGGGTTAGGGGAATAATGAGTTAGTGATTAGGAGGTTAGGGTTTTAGGGGTTAGGGGTTAGGGGATTTAGGCACATTTAGGGGTTAGGGGAATAATGATTGGGGGCTTATGGGTCAGGGGATTTAGGCGCAGTTAGGGGTTAGGTGAATAATGAGTTAGTGGTTAAGCTGGGATTAGGGATTAGGGGCTTAGGGGTTAGGGGATTTAACAATTAAGGATTTTAGGGGTTAGGGGTGAGGAGTTAATGGGTTATGGGTTGAGAGTTACTTGCTTCAATTTGGCGATTCGTGTGAAAAATAATTGTGCATTGGAGTTCAGAGCCGGTAAAAGGATAAGGCAAGGGAAGATGAGGGAGCCCAACATTAGAATCCTAAATATGGTTTAGTGCTGGTATTAATGGTGGCCTATGAAGAGGAAGTGTAAACGTCGCAGGAAGGTTTACGGAGGGAGTGCAGGTGGTTTAATGTGTGTGCTTGTCGTGGGAATTCGCTAGTGTAGTGTGTTCAATCGGTCCCTGTTGCTCAATTTCTTAGCCACTGACTACATCTGGGTTGAGGATAGGAAGTTGAAGGGAAGTGAGATCACTCATTTCCATTTTTCTTGGCTTTTAGTGAGCCTATTTTTTCATGATAAGAGAGGAAGCTAGAATTTGTAGTCCAGGAAACCTCGAGGGTGGTGGCAGAAAACTAGTTTCTTTTCCAAATTCCATGCTTTCCAGCATGGGTGTGACAGTGTTTGGTGGATTGGTGTGTGGTCTCTGTGTGGAGAATTTGGAGGCTGGTCACTGCCCTGGGGGAGTTACGCTCAGGCGTCAGCTACTTTGTCATCAATTTTTGTTGAAGTTCCTGTGTTAGTTTGGTGGGTGATAGTATTTTCTTTTGCTGGTGGTGGAAGTATTTATCTGGTAGTGGGAGGTGTCTTTGTGCTTCCTTGTGGTGGTGGGAGAAGACATTTGGCTCCCTCGCTGTTGGTGTTTGTTTTCTATAGTGTGGGGTCTGGTCTCTCGACTCTGCACACAACAGGGTTCCTCGACCTTGGCGAATTATGAGGCCCCTGGTGTGGTGTGGGTGTTCTCTCTCCCCTGTCATCCATGGCCCTGTGGGGCTGGCAGACTCATAAATAATCATGGCGGCTCCACGCCAGGGTGGAAATACTGCGGGGCATGCGCGACTCGCTAATGTGGGTGCGCATGGGGGTGGTGGAGGAGGTAAGTGGGGGGATAACATAGGTGGGGGTTTGAGGGTTCAAAAATAGAGTCATTAGAGCGGAGGAGGTCGTGGTGGCAAGGGGAATCATGGGTTTGATTAATTTGAGGTAAATGAGGGGCAGGTTAACCAACATTTTTTCCTAGAGAACAGTTGTGCACTTATCAACAACTTTATTGAAAGAGTGGACAAAACTGAGAGATTATGTCATGAGGAGCATGCAGAGCAGATGGCAACATTGGACTGAATGCACTATTTACAGTGCCAAGTCCAGGAGAGATACTGGTAGTTGTTTGGTGAGGCCAAAATCAACTCATTGAGAAAGTATAATAGCTGGAGACTTGGTTGGCGCACTTTGAAGGGCACGGTCAGTGTGACTTCTATCCTCCATTGCATCTAGGAACAACCCCGGACAACCCTGCATCCATAACGTTGGACGAATAGTATGCTATTTGGTGTTCTTTATGTTTTATATGTGTTTTTGTGTCTTTGGCCCAACCATTTATGGACAATGTCCCTAGTCCCTCTTTTGCATTCTTTTTGCATCTGGTGCAATTTTTTGTCAACAAACCAAGTCGAGGTGAGATCACCTGCTTTGTAACTAGCTATATGTACTCCTTTTTTCCTACATGAATATAACATTGACTTACAAAAAAACAAAGGTTCATACATCATTTAAAATTTAATTAAGTTTCATACTTAAATTAACAAATGTTCATACCTATTTACTAAATAGGTCTATAAATATATATTGTAGGTTTATCTATTTAGTATTTATCAAATGTAAATATGATGATTTAATACTAGATTTAAATGAACTCACATGTTTAACATAAGAATGTTATATTTATCTAGTTAGTAAATGTAAATATGAAAATTTAACCTTGGATTTAAAAAAAATCACACTTTTAACATAAATCAATGAAGTTTAAAAATTAAACTTTATGGCCAAATATTAAATATAAATATTATAAATATTAGTTTGCCTATCTAATTAATATTACCTTTACTAAAATTATAATGAAGGCATTAGTGTAAAGTTGAAAGATGATACATGCAATTATGTTAATTGTAGATGAATCCATCTGCACTGTTAAACTTTAGAGACCAAAGGGTATTCATAATTTTAACACTGTAAATTCATAGACCCCTTTATCTCTAAATTTTAACACTGCAAATGGATCCAGAGACACCGGCTATAGTGAAATGTAACACTTCGGTACCAAAATTGAAAATTTCCAGATATGGAGTGACACAATTAAAAATCACTGACATAAATGACTAATTCATATACTTGTTGTACTTGTTATTTGGCCATATTTTTATTCTTAGACTATAATAGTCATTTACATTAATCATTATTAATTTTTTCACTTATTATCTAGTCATATATTTTAATCCTAGACTAAATTAGTCATTTAAGTTAGTCAATTTTACTTTAGTCACTTATTATCTAGTCATATATTTTATCCCTAGACTAAATTAGTAGTTTAAGTTAGTCGCTTTTAGTTTAGTCACTTATTATCTAGTCGTATATTTTATTTCAAGACTAAATTAGTCATTTAAGTTAGTCATTTTTAGTTCGATCACTTAAAATTGCTCAAATTTAGTAGTAATTCACTTGAAATAATTGTGGTGACTAACATTTTTAGTCTCCTTAGTTATGCGTAGCTAAAGTGGTTCTTTTTCGTACACTTCGACGAAGAATTCATACTAACACTCTATGTTATGTTGGAGGTCCTGATTCACCAAGTCATTGAAGAGATATCTATTCCTCGTCATATGGAATGAGGCATCACTGACTAGATACCACATACATCCCATTATAGTTCTGGCCATGCATGGAATGAGAGTAAAATCAAGCTCGAACCGTGAAGCCAATGCTTCACTCGCTGCAACTACAGGCTCCTTATTGCTTGCCTTCTTTTGTGGACAATTCGAAGCATAGTGCTCATGCTCGTGACAGTGAAAACATTTGATCTTGGACAAGTCTTTCTTGCCCGCTTTGCCTTGGGATTTATTTCCCTTAGCCTTCTTTACCTTACCGACCAAGGCACAATCTTCCTCGTCATTAGTATTAGATGAGGATCCATCCCTAGTATTCCACCTGAATTCTTCTTGTACCAAATTCGACCAAAGTCGCTCCCAATTTGGTAACTTCGCCCTTCCTTTCACCGAGTCGTAACTATGCTAGCTCTTGGGAAGGCCTAGAAGTGCTAGACTCACCAAATCATCATCTGCTATGGTCACATCAACACTTCCAAGCTCATCTCGACATTGAGTGAACTTCCCCAAGTATGTTGGTACCATCTCGCCCTCCTCCTTCTTGTCCTTCAACGCCAACTTCCTTTGGTTGCTGCTGTTTTGAAACAGATCTGTCAAGGTCTTCCACATTGCATGTGGAGTCGCATTTCCATGGAGAATTGAGACAATGTGATCTCAAACTCCCTCTAATAAGATCCTCCTCGCCCTTGCTACTTTCTTTTGCCAAGCATCAAGAAGAGTGGTGCCTGCTACTGCGTGCTTTGGAATATCATTACCTATGAATTCTTTCAACTCGTTGTCCTCGAGAAATGCCTCCATTATGTCTTTCCATGCAATATAATTAGAACTGCCCTCAAGTGCATATTCCAATCTTAATCCATTGAAAGCCATCTTGATCTGCTTGTTGCTCCAAAGAAAGTACTGCAAGTTTGAATACTGTTGAACACAAACTCAATTTCTTATCCACTATTGTGATTCCTGGCGCTCTAATACCATGTAGAAATTATAAAAACAATATGTATACCAATGGATTCAATCCAATCATGCGATATGCTAAAGCAAGATATTGAATCCTTCTACAATTAATTTGTGGAAAATAAACAAGATCGCACAATCACACCAAGTAAAAGAAAGAAGCAAATCAGTCCACAACACAAATATTTTTCCCGGGGAAAGCTTGCTACTTAAAACCTGTCTATCTCTATTGTATAATGAACCAAGGAATCATGGAATAATACAATGCATGTGTGCTCACCACAAACTCATACACTCTACCAATTGGCTCACACTCATCCAGACAAAATTGGTCCAACACTTAGCCAATTATCAGCCTGTCTTCAACTTTCCTTTCTCACGCAATCCCTAGGCAATTAATTCCTATTAATTAGGATGATTAGCCTTCCTTGACTGCAAAATACATCATGGGCATCCTATGGTGTATATAATTGTGCCCGGGAAATTTTCTATAAATGCAGCTAATAGATAACTTCCCTTTAACCTCTGTCTCAACCAGGTCTTCATCAAAACTGACATGCATGCATCTATTAATAGTAGATCATTAGTCACTTGATAGATCACTACATGTGAATTAAATTCACCTGACCTCTCACTAGTGCAACAATCAGTTACAACTAGTTAAACTGATTTTAACTCACTTAATTGAGTTAACTGATTTCTCATGCATTAAACTAATATACTAACTACAACTTGGACTGTAAAACAAATATAATCACTCTACATGCCTCACCAACCACCTTCAACTCGAATTTCATGAGCTAACTGAGTCTATCACACTTAGATAAGTATTACAAGTGATTATGAGATAAGATTACAATT
Source organism: Pinus albicaulis (assembly GCA_034641835.2). Taxonomy (NCBI): domain Eukaryota; kingdom Viridiplantae; phylum Streptophyta; class Pinopsida; order Pinales; family Pinaceae; genus Pinus; species Pinus albicaulis. Next base: position 323,475,118 of record CM076572.1, read on the forward strand.
TATTGTCCATTTTATTTAAGGGATTTAAATAAATTTGACACACATTTCTTCTAATTTAATTAAGAAATAATTAAATCAAAAGCCTCCATGGTAGCCATTTCTGGATGCCATTTTCTGGATGTTGTTTCTGGATGCCAATTTCACTATTTCTTGTTGCAAATTTCAACGAAAAGAAATAGAGTTAATAAAAAAATTAAGAGAAAACGAGAGAGGTCACCAGGGATAGGGAAATTTTTTTTTGGAAAGAGGAGAAATAATCAATTCCCATAGGGAAAAAATTAGAAAGAACGTAAAAAGACCTAAAGAAACAAAGAACACAATGGGGAAAAGAGTCAAATCGGGAGAGCTGGAATCCAACTCTTACTCAATTTCCAGCCATCATTCTTGTTGAGATTCTTAGCATACCTTTCAATTTCAATAGCCTCCCAAAGCTTCCTGTGATGGAAGTAATCGACCTTAGCAATGACCTTGGAGTCCTCAATGTAGACATGGTGACATGATTTTTTCGTATGTTCAACAAGAGTTGATGTGTGAGAGCAGTAATGTCTAATTTTTACAACATGCTCTGAGATTCTCTGTTTAATAGATCTCACCTTTCCCCAATATAAAGAATACCACACAAGCAAGAAATTATATAAACACCTTTCATATAAAAACTTTAATTATCATAAAAAAATTTCATATATTATTTAACTTATCTTGCAATGAAAATTGATATTCTCTTTCATTAAAATCATATTCCACCTATAACATACCTACTTTATGTTTAAAATTATTCCACTTATAAAACTTACTTTTTATTTAAAATTCATAATAATTTAATATTATAGTAATACAAAAAATTAATATTTTCAATTTATATATAAAAATTATACTATATATTATTAATATAACATTTTTAAATAATAATTGAAGGTATATAAAAACTAAATAATTAAATTCGAAACTTTTTTAATATAAAACTTCACTATTAAATTAATATAAATATTTATCTGAATATGGAAGAAGTTCGCATCGGATAAATGGTAAGAGCAACTGCGTCGACAAAGTGTCATGTTATGTATTTGGAAAAATTGTCGCATTTTAATAAAATACAAATATTTGATCGGATAAATGGTAAGAGTAACTGCGTCGACAAAGTGTCATGTTATGTATTTGGAAAATTTGTCGCATTTTAATAAAATACAAATATTTGATACGTTGGGATAGTCACCCCGTTGACAAAGAGTCCCAAATCCGTGAGGAATTTTGTTTGGCATTTTATTAGATCTTTTCAACACGCCCTCTACGTCTAAGTGTTTCCCTTTTTGCGTTGTTTGTCACCATCTAAAGTCACAATCTCTTAACTCAAGCAGCTATCTGTTTTTGTTTTATATTTTGTTTAATAAATATTATCAGATGGGGATCAATAATCAGGTAAAATTTGACTTGCTCGAGAACGGTCGACATTTTTAACATTTTATTATAATTTTAAATTTTTTTTATATAAAAGTTATTTTCCATACATTGGTGTTAGTTAAGATTTGAAATAAAATGGGAAACATACTACTACATATTCTGTGTTTTTTTGGGTATCTAAGGGAAACATATTTTATATTCAAAGCTTGTATAGATGTATATTGGGTTGGCAGTATTGTTGATAAAAAAATAATTAGTGGAGGATCTTTCTTTTTAGGAAATTGTTTGGTTTCCTTGCTCCACAAGAAACAAACTTTAATTTTTCTATCCATTGTCTAGCAAAATATATTGAAGCAACCTACTATTGTACCCAAGGATGAAGTAGAATCTGAAGGATCTTCAAGAGAATGGTGACCATTATGTTCCTATTATGCGTGACAATACCAACGCTATATACATTTCAAAAAATTGTGTTATGTGTTTTAAAATGAAGCATATTCCTATTAAGTACCATTTTCTTTGAGAAGAGGTTGTTGATCAAGGTGTCAAGTTTGACTACATTTCAACAAAGGAACAAAATGCGGTATATTCAATAAACATTTTCCAAGAGAAAACTTTCAATATATCAAACAAAAAATGGTAATAATTCCCTCTTCATGGGGATGAATAACTCATTAATCTCAATTATGAAGTATGATATTGACAAGATGCAGATGGTAAGAAAGAAGCATTGGTTAAGGAAGAGCAATGAACATGGAGAGTATGGTTGCAACAAACATAAATGGAAGTATTCACGGGGGGAGAACCCTTCCATAGGGGAAGTAAATTTTGAAGAGTTATTGGTTGGGAAACCATCTATAGTTGAACAATGGCTAGTAATATTTTTTTCCATTGATTTGTAAGGGGGAGAGGAAGCAGACATTGACTAGGAAACATGAGAGAAGGAACAAGCTTTAGACTAGTAGCTTCATAGGGGTATTTCATACCATTAATCACCATCAATGTCTGGTGGTGTTATCAACAATGCCAAAGGGGGATATTGCTGAGAAAGTGTTATCCTTGATGCCAATCCCAAGGAGATTGTTGAGCATGTTGGAAGTTGTAGTTTGTTGTGTCAAGTTCATAGGGAGCCTGGTAAGTGTGCTTATGTGTGTTGCTACCTAGCCAAGGTCAAGAATACCGATAATATGTTTGAGGGGATTTTTGTTTCAGCCCATAGCCTCAATGATAAAACTACATGTTCAATTGGTTAGCCCTATTAGAGACCTTTCTAATGGTATATGGCGCCAATATCACAAGGAATAATGAGAAAACATATTTTGAAGTGAAGTTAATTTATGTTGGCTTAGGTATCTAGGAGATTCAGGAACATCTAATAAATCTAGATCATCTAGGGTTTTCATCACTTTTCCAAAACTAGATAGTCCACAAGTTATATTATTTTTCAAAAATATAATTCATATGGACAATTCAGAGGTTCAATTATTTCTCCATAACTGAATTCATATGGAGATATCCAAAAAACATAGGAAAACGACCAGATACCGAATTTTCTTTTATACCAGATGAGGTGGAGCAATGATAGATGGTAGAGCGTGAATGGTGGACAAAGATGATGTGGCACATGGCATGGTGTTAGGTGGGGATGACATGGAAATAAGATGATGTGGCTCACAAAAAAAGCGACAAGTGGTAGGACGATGTTAGCAAATGATGTGGCAAATGACATGGAATATCCTTGGGATACACATCAAGGGTTCATTTGTAAGGGTTCCACAATAGTTAGGATTCTGAAGGAAAAGTCATCCAACTATTTGGGAATTTGACAGTTAATAGGAGCAAGCCTTTTCCAAAATAAAAAATTTATGGATATCGGAATAAGGTTAAAGGTCAAAGATCAAGATTCTTATATTGGTCACAATTCTTCATAAAAAGATATTTGAAATTTCATTATGGATCTAGATTCCAGATAAAATATGAAGTTATTTTAGTCAATGGTCTCAACTCCTGGTCCTATTGGGTAAGTAATGATCTTTCATGCTAAAGCTTGAAATTTGGGCCAAAAAGAATTTGGTTCAACCATAATTTTCAATAAGGTCCTAAATCCATAATTTTAGGACTATGATAATATCTTATGGTCATGAGAGTTAATCGTTGAATCCTCAAAGAGCCATCGAGGTAAGTTATATCTGGGTCATCTGGAACAAATAACCAACAAGGAAAAAAATAAATAATATCTAGACTTGGTTAGATGATCGTCGGCCTTGCCATGGTTGGTTGATTTGATAGAATATAAATAAGCCAAAATACTTTTGATTTGTTTTGGTGTTTTGGAAAAATCACAAGTTTGTTTGGATAGTCTCATTGAAAAGCATGATAACATATGAAGCGAGAAGTGAAGTAATCTACAATAGATAAGCCACAGGGTTGAGAGTGTGTTCTGTTTATATTTGTTTTATATGTTCGAGATTAAAGGGTTGCATTTATTTGTTAATTGTTGGGTTGATGCTATTTGCTTGAAGAAGTTGAATCTATTAAAAAAATCCAAGGTTGGGCTCATTCGAATTTGATGTGGAAGGCTGAGTGATTTGAAGAATTAATTGAAGGTTATAGATCTTGTTTGAAATATTGTGAAAAGGGAGGTCCACTATGATATTCATAGTTTGGTTCCTCAATCAGTTGTTGCCTACAATAATTGGGTGCTTTCATATTTCATAGGTTGGTGCCTCAATCAGATTCTAGCCTAAAGCAAGTGGGTTCTTGCATATTGTATAGGTAGGTGCCTCAATAAGGTTGCATCCTAAAGAAAGTTAGTTCTTGCATATTTCTTAGGTTGGTGCCTAAATGAGGTTGTAGCCTAAAGCTTGTTTTTTCTAGTGAATTATTGTAATCAAAGATTGAAGAAAAAGATAAGAATGTTTTTTGTTTTCTCCCACAAGGGTTTCCACGTATATATGGTGTTCTCATTTGATTGATGTGATGATTGTTCTTATTAATGCACTGTTATGTTTCCTATTATGATAAATTATGAAATTGTCAAATTTTGTTAAATTGGCCATTACACTGATTCACCCCCACCCCTCTGGGTGTAATCAAAATTCCAACAAAAATAATATTTATTCAAGAAAGGATATGATTTATTCCTACCCTGCTTGTATCTTTTCCTCCCTAGTGAAGTTTTCCCCCTCCCCAAGGCATCATAATCTATTGGTTGTCTCTTTTCTTTAGCTTTAGCATTTTTATTAATAAAAATAAACATTCCTTCATATAATAGTTTAACATCATAGAATGAATGTTGGAACCCCAACATTATATGTTCTCAATTACATTACAAAATTTTGGGTAATAAAATGGGTTTCAGACTAATAACACAGTAAGGTATGACCAATTTGAGCCCGCTTAGAGTGAAAAGGGAACCCTCCACTAAATATGCAATTCGTTGGAACTTCTCCTTTTCCTTGTGCTTGATAAAAAAATCACTAAGAACTTCTTCCTGACCCTCTCACTTAGGTTAAAGGCTTCTTCATTGACTTCCTGGTCAGTTTTAAAGTCAATTGGAATTCAATTTCCACACTTATTTTCTTTCATTTATAGGGATCTCTCTTCTTTGGTTCTTTCTTTTCAAAGTCACTTTGGTTTTGGAACCACCGGTTTCTCTTGTCTATTCTCCCCACTCTCTTCCTCTTATTACTCTCTTATGTTATGTTTCCTTCCTCTTCGTTTTTCTCCACCATCCCCCTTCACTCATTCGCTCCTTAGCATGAGAATTCTCAAGTTCCTCCTTTGGTAACATGGAAAAAAAAGAATCCTCGAGAGTGGTACATGACCCATACACCTAGGGGAAATTTGGTAATTTTTCCAGATCAAATATCTAGTTAACTGACTTAGGTATATAGGAGGGCCTCCTAGAAACCCCTCTACAACTTCACCCTCTTGCATTGGGATCTATATTGGCTATCCTTTTCTTTAGCTTAAGTATAGATTAAAATTAGGATGGATAATTACGTCACATAAGTTCTATCAAAGTATTTATGTTAGTTATCCAACATATTAGTCTTAATTACACATTACAAATGTTGGGGTTAAAATGGTTTTTTGTAGTCCTTGTCTTTAAATAATTTTAAAATTATACAATATTGTCACTCTTGTCCTCCTTAGTTGCAAAAATGATAGGGATATTTCTTCATTCCACTACACTTGCACATTCAAAAACATGATTTTTTTAAATTAAATTGACTTCCCTCATGGGCATGTCCTCTAGGGACCTTTTATCTTCAAATGCCTAAAAATGTATTTTTGCACTATGGTAAGCATTCCAAAATTTGTTACTTATCAATTTCTCTAATCTCCATTATTTGAAGATTTTCCTTTAGCTTCTTTGCATATAAATTTTCAGCTTCATACTTGAGTTCAAATTTGGAACCTTCGTTATTGTGTTCTTCATTAGATCCTATTATGACTGCCACCTTTATTTTTCACTCATATTTAGTAATTTCCTTGTGGATTGCATCTGCTTCACTATTTCTAACTTAAAAATTTCACTCTTGGCATGGCTAAATTCCACTTGGGCTTCTTCTTCCTTTGTTATCTCAACATAGATACATTATTCACATTTTAATGTTTCCAGCTCAACGATGTGGTCCTTACTTGAAAAACCTAGTTGGGTGTTACTTTATTTTCCAACGCATTCATCCATAAACAAATTATTAGATAAAATATGGGTTCCTCAAGGAACATCTTCTAATATTTCACCATATTCACATGCACAATTTTTTCTCTCAACACCATCACCATCTCATTCGCCAACCTCCTTAGTTTTTGGGAGGTCCTCGCCTATTCTCTTCTTTATTTCGATTTTTCCAGCTTAACATTGTGTTCCTCACTTGCAACCCCAAGTTGGGTGCCACCTTATTTGCATTTGCAATGTACATTCATCCACAAGAAAATTATTAGATAAAATTTTGGTTTCTTATCAAACATATTCCAATATTTCACCCTATTCACATGCACAAATTATTCCCTCAACCTCATCATCGTCATCCTTAGTTATTGGGAGGTCCTCACATATTCTCTTCTTTATTTCAAATTTTCCAACTCAACATTGTATTCCTCATTTGCAATTCCAAGTTGGGTGCTACCTTATTTGCATTCACATGCATTCACAAGCAAATTATTAGATAAAATTTGGGTTCATTAGCAAACATATTCCAATATTTCACCCTATTCACATGCAAAAATATTCTCTCAACACTATCACCATATTCTTTTTCACCCTTCTTAGTTGTTTGAAGGTCTTCACCTATTCTCTTATATATTTAAAAATGAAAATATGCACGGTATATGTGTAAAGCTTAATTTCTTTCTTTTGAATTCATAATGGCTTCACCATTTTTTCCTCTCAATATTATGTGTTAATTTTATGTAATTTATTCCTAAACTGTTTATTTTCAGGCATTCTCCAAGGTTTTAATTCATATTAACAACCTTTGAACTTTTTATTACAATTCTTTCTCAACTTTTAATTTAATTATTATTTCCTTTCCTTTAAGCTTTCCATTTTTTGGTTTTAATCCTAACGCTTCTGAATGACCCCTAGCTACCTATGTATCTTCCTCGCCTCATCTTTTGTGAAGCCCATATCCATTCTTAAGAAATGATTTAGATATTAACCTCCTACTCACTGACTTGTATTCATGTTAACCCCTTTCAATCAATCTCCCCAACTGATACATTTTTATAACTAATGTCTTCTTGATATTTTCTTGACAACTCTACCCAACAAATTCATAAAAAATAAAGCTTCCTTTATCCACCTACAAAATAAATTTTTCCCATAGATCTTCAAAATCACAAAGAGTTATTATCCATAAATAAATCCAAGGATAACAGGCCCTTAGCAACCATTAGCAAATTCTAGATCTTCCCCAAACTTCTCACCTAATGGTGTAAATTTTCCATTTTATTCTGTCCACCTTCAACTCCATAACAACACATACTAAACTACTAGTTGGAATCATTCATTCCTTCCCCTACAACTCTACTCTTCAAACATCGGTGTTGTAATAAAAAAATATCTACCTAGCATACCTTCTCTTCATTGGAGTTGCAATTTTCAACATGAATCTTCTTTGTTTGATACCAGTTGATATCACCTAAAATATCATGCAAAAAATAACCACACTATGCTACCAATCTACACTCATGGAGTATAACAAAGATAGGAAGCACAGACATATTTTTAAAAATAAAAACAAACATATAAAGGAAGAATTCATTCCACAATTAATTGTATATTTTATAAAATGCAAGTTTCATAATTTTATTCCTAAGTGCCTTAATGGGATTTCAAGCACTATTCACAACATACATTAAGGATTGTTTTCTTCCAGTACTAAAAATGGGAACATATTGGTTTTAGCCTCAAATAAACCTACAAGTGGTTTAGAAACAAAAAGAAACAAAAAATAAAAACTTTTTTATTTTGGTTCTTTATTCATGAATTGTAGTTGAATATATCTCCTCCCTTCTCTAATTTTTTTCCTCTTCTAAATTTTTTTCTTTTCATTTTATATTTTATATTTCCTTAGTCTCTTCTTAAAAACTTGTTTATTTTGGTTCTTTATTCATGAATTGTAGTTGAATATATCTCCTCCCTTCTCTAATTTTTTTCCTCTTCTAAATTTCTTTCTTTTCATTTTATATCTAATATTTCCTTAGTCTCTTCTTAATCTATATTTGAATGGTGATATTGTTATACCCTATAGTCTCTAACAATAATAGTCTTGTTGAATTGCTTGTTGGAACCATCTCCTCCACTTTTACTCTTTTAATATTCTCTATTATCCTCTATTTCCTCTTCAAGTCTAGTTATTTTCTATCAAAGGGATTCTTCATCTCTCCTTAACTTTGCTATTCTACCCAAAATGCACTATAATTTCCCTCTAATCTTTGTAGTCCCTTTTTCTCTTCTTCTTTAACACTCATTTACTCTTGTTCTTCTTTTTGTTTCATTCTTCCTCCTCCCTATCCCTTGATCCTCTATTTTTTTTCTCTTCACCTTGTATTCATAAGTAGAGCACTTTCTTATCTCCAAAAAAATTGTATAATGTTAAAAGCCATCCTAATAATATTGAATAACTTCCCATATAAAATGAAGGCTCAATAGATGAGAAAAGGCCAAATGTGTATTTTCAAACCTTATATCAAACAAATTAAAGGATACAAGTGTCAACCCAACCACTTTCATGTGGCCTCTAACCCAAGCCCCATCAACAATTAAATGCATTGAAGAAATTCTTAAGAAGTGTACACATAATAAAATGAGAGATAAATAATCCAACGTCCCAAAATACATCATGTAAAGCATGGATCAAGAAACCCAAAGAGTTTTCAAAAGTGTGCAAAGGGGTACAAATCATTAAACGAGAATGAGACTAAGCACCAAAAACTTCATTGATGAATCTAGCATAGTTATACCCCCTAACACCACAAGTTTCATGAAATGAGAGTTAACACGAAGGCAACAACTCAATGCCACTACATCAAATACACACCACAACATTGCAGCTAAAATATTAGGGAAATATTAGAATTTAAAGTTTTATAATTAGTTGAGAGTTATGTATTCCACATAATATAATATCCTTATTAAGATAGGGATATAGAAATATAAATTTTTAGGTTACACAAGGATTATAAGATCAACATACTTACCCTTCTTATTTAAAAAGAATTGTGATACTTAAATTCCTTTTCACTTTGATGTGCAACACATCCGCATTCCAAAATCATCAGCTTGGAAAATGCATATCATAAAATATACATTTTTAAACACATAAGGTAGTGTATAAACTTACATACAACATAAGGAATCCAATTTTACTTTGATTCTTAATCTTATATGATGCCTTCCATCATTATAATCTCATCTTTTTACATGCACATAAAGTAGTGTATACACTTAAATACAACACTCACTTAAATACAACACAGGGAATCTAATTTTACTTTGATGCTTAATCTTATATGATGCTTTTGATCATTATAATCTCATCTTTTTGCGTCGAGAGGCGCAATCTATAGCCTAGTATGATCTCGATGTCGGGTATGTCATGTTCTCAAAAAATCATAAATTTTACTTTTTCTAATGTGGGCCAAAGCATTAACCTAGTCTTGAATTTTATATAACTTGAATATTTAGATTATATATAACTTTTTTAACTTATTAATGGGTTGAGATTAACTTTTTTTTAACTATGTATTATTTATATAATTTGAATGGATAATAAATTATATACGTGAATTTGAATGGATCATAAATTTACCTTTAACAAAAAAAATTTACCACATTTAATTTCCAATTTAAGTAAAATTTTAAACATCTTTACTCTTTACTAAAGTCAATACCATTTCCTAAATCAAAGGAAAAGAGTTAATTCAACACAAACAATCAAAATCCATAATCTTTTAATATTTATTTTAATTAAACATTTGTAAAATGAATCTTTAAAAAGAAAACCCATATTCTATGGACAAATTAAAATATTTAAAGACATAAATATTTCCCCATCAAAGTTGCAATATTTTAAAATTTAAATAAATAAAAGTATAAATAAACATGAGGTATGGTAAATAAATAAAACCTATTTTTATACTTACTCCAGGGCTATGGTAAATAAATAAAAATATATATAAACTAGATGTATGGTAAATAGATAAAAATTCTTTTTATATTTACTCCATAAACCTTTTTATATTTAAAAAAACTTAAAAAAGAGGTTTTATTTAGATGAAGCCTATAGGACGAATACCATGGGACAAATTAATATTGATACCATGGGCCAAATACCATATTTATAAAATAAGTGTGGTAAATAAATAAAATATAAAAGAGGTATAAAGAGGTATGATAAATAAATAAATATAAAATAGGTATAAAGAGGTATGGTAAATAAATAAATATAAAAGAGGTATAAAGAGGTAAGGTAAATAAATAACAATATATCAAATAGCATTATAAATAAAAATCTAATTATATAACAAGCCTATGGGCCAAATACCATAGTAAATAAAAGAGGTATGGTAAATAAATAAAAATATAAATAAACCAGAGGTATGGTAAGTAAATAAAACCTCTTTTCATATTTACGAATATTTATGTTCATTAGTTTACATAACTAAGAGAGAGAGAGAGAGAGAGAGAGAGAGAGAGAGAGAGAGAGAGAGTGATAAGGGAGAGATGGAGAGAGAGTGTGTATGTTTAGGGGTGAGATAAAGAGACAAAGTAATATGTATGGAAAGAAGGGGGAGAGAAGAAGAGAGAAGGAGAGAGGGAGGGATATAGTAATGTAGTTGGAGAGAGAGAGGGGCGGAAAGAGAGAGAGAAAGAAAGGGAGATGGGGAAGAGAGAGGATTAGAGATAGAGAGAGAGAGAGGACGAGAGTGATGGGGGAAGAGAGAGTATTGGAGAGAGAGAGAGAGAGAGAGAGATCAGGGAAGAGAGAGGGAGTTAGGAGAGAGAGAGAGAGAGATCAGGGAAAAGAGAGGGAGTTAGGAGAGAGAGAGAGAGAGGAAGGACAAGAGAGAGGAATTGAGAGAGAGGAGGAGAGAGGGATCGATAGAGAGATGGAGTTGGAGGGGGAGAGATGTAGGAAATAAGAAATATAGAGAGTGAGAAGTGGAGAGAGAGAAGGAGTGACAACGGAGAGGCAGAGAGAGAGTGTGTATGTCTGGGGCTCAGGTAAAGAGACAAATAAGGAGAGATGCGGATAAGGGGGGAGAGAAGGAGATATAAGGAGAGAGGGAGGGATATAGTAACATATTTGGTGGGTGAAGAGAGAGAGATGGGAGAGAAAAGGAAAAAGAGGAAGGAAGAGAGAGGATGTGAGAGAGTGGAGAGAGGGAGGGAAAGAGAGATGGACTTGGAGGGGGAGGGAGAGGGAGGTAAGAAGAAAGACATAGAGAGAGAAATGTGGAGAGAGAGAGAGAGAGAGAGAGAGTGAGTGATAAGGAAGATGGAGAGAGAGGGAGAGAGGACAAAAGGAGGAAAGAGAGATATTAGTGGGGGAGAGGGAGAGAAGGGGAAGACAGAGATATATATGGAAGGTGAAGAGAGGGAAGAAGAGAGAGATGGGGAGAGGAGGAGATTGACAAAGAGATTGATATATATGGAGTGCGAGAGCGTGTGTGTTTAGGGGGGTGAGATAGAGAGACATAAAAGAAGAGATGGAGGGGGATATAGATATGGATGGAGGGTGGAGAGAGGGAAGAATATTTCTCACACTAGATGGATTGATATAAGTGGAGATGGTGATTTATAATCCTATTTGATTATTTGCACTATATGCATCGATTTTAGTGTAGATATTTATTTCTAATGATATTTGATTACTTGCACTAGATGCATTGATTTCAATGTAGGTGGTGATTTCTAATACAATTTGATTGCTTGCACTGAATGTGTTGATTTCAATTTAGATGTCGATTTATAATTATATTTTATTACTTGCACTAGATGACTTAATTTCAATGTAGATGATTTCTAATCCTATTTGATTGTTTGCACTAAATGCATTGATTTCAGTGTAGATGGAGATTTCTAATCCTATTTGATTTCTTTGAGTAAATGCATTGATTTCAGTGTAGATGTTGGTTCCTAGAGACAGAGAGAGACTGAGTGATAAGGAAGATGGAGAGAGAGAGAGAGAGGACAAAAGGAGGAAAGAGAGATATTAGCGGGGGAGAGGGAGAGAAGGGGAAGAGAGGGAAGAAGAGAGAGATGGGGAGAGAGGGTGATTGACAAAGAGAATGATATATATGGAGTGCGAGAGTGTGTGTGTTTAGGGGGGTGAGATAGAGACAAAAAAAAGAGATGGATGGGGATATAGATATGGATGGAGGGTGGAGAGAGGGAAGAATATTTCTTGCACTAGATGGATTGATTTAAGTGGAGATGGTGATTTCTAATCCTATTTGATTATTTGCACTAGATGCATCGATTTTAGTGTATATATTTATTTCTAATGATATTTGATTACTTTCACTAGATGCATTGATTTTATTGTAGGTGGTCATTTCTAATACAATTTGATTTCTTTCACTGAATGTGTCGATTCCAATTTAGATGTCGATTTATAATTATATTTGATTACTTGCACTAGATGAATTGATTTCAATGTAGATGATTTCTAATCCTATTTGATTGTTTGCACTAAATGCATTGATTTCAGTGTAGATGTTGGTTTCTAGAGAGAGAGAGAGTGAGTGATAAGGAAGATGGAGGGAGGACAAAAGGAGGAAAGAGAAATATTAGCAGAGGAGAGGGAGAGAAGGGGAAGATAGAGATATAGATGGAAGGTGAGGAGAGGGAAGAAGAGAGAGATGGGGAGAGGGGGTGATTGACAAAGAGAATGATATATATGGAGTGCGAGAGAGTGTGTGTTTAGGGGGGTGAGATAGAGAGACAAAAAACAAGAGATGGAGGGGGATATAGATATGGATGGAGGGTGGAGAGAGGGAAGAATATTTCTTGCACTAGATGGATTGATTTAAGTGGAGATGGTGATTTATAATCCTATTTGATTATTTTCACTAGATACATCGATTTTAGTGTAGATATTTATTTCTAATGATATTTGATTACTTGCACTAGATGCATTGATTTCAGTGTAGGTGGTGATTTCTAATACTATTTGATTGCTTGCACTAGATGTGTTGATTTCAATTTAGACGTCGATTTATAATTATATTTGATAGCTTGCACTAGATGCAGTGATTTCAATGTAGATTATTTCTAATCCTATTTGATTGTTTGCACTAAATTCTTGATTTCAGTGTAGATGGCGATTTCTAATCCTATTTGATCGCTTTGAGTAAATGCATTGATTTCAGTGTAGATGTTGGTTTCTAATCTTATTTGATTGCTTGCATTAGGTGCATTGATTTCAATGTAGAAGTGATTTTCTAATCTTATTTGATTGCTTGCATTAAATGCATTGATTTCAATGCATATGCTAATTTATGGTTTGATGTAATTGGATATATGACGGTACATTAATTTTAAACTGATTGAATTAACAATATGCATTGATTTTAGTGTAAGCACAAAAAGTTATTGACAATGTACATTGATTTTTGTGTTATAGTAATTTAACCTATTAATATTGGAGAGCAAGAGAGACAAGGTATCATGTTTACTACAATAGCTCGAGCTAAAGATTTAAATGGTTTACGATTTAAATTTTCTTTTTCATATAATCGATATGAACAGATAACAAAACTAACAAGGGTGACAATAAGAATAGTAGAAGAAAATAGTTTGAGATTGATCACAATGAAGACTATTTGTAACATGAGTACATTCTTATTATTCACATATTCTATCTTTCAACGCTATTATTGTCACTTTGCATTCAAAAAAAAATATTTCATCATTTTTTATCATTATAGTTATTAACAATATTTATCAAATCAACTAACTGAGGTAACTAAGAAAATTTAAAATTAAAATGACCAAGTTAATCTCAGAAATATTTAGCATATTTAAAATGATTATATTAATATTTGATATATTTACATATTATTGATAAAATTAATCATATCTTCGATAGATTTTCCTTGACAGCACACGACTGAAACCAACCTAGATCCATCTTAACTCCGGTTCTTTCAAGCGTCGAGAGGGATCAAATCTCTCGAGGTGCAAACATTTCCTCAAGTTTCGCACTCAAAAAAAAGGTTTCCACATTGAGAGATTTGATCCCTCTTGACGCTTGATAGATCCAAAATTAAGATGAATCTAGACTGTTTATATGTTTTACACGTTTCTTTTGTCTTTCACAATTTATACTCTAAGGCTTTTATATATATATATATATCCCAAATAAAACTATTAAATCTAGTAATCAGTTTTTAGGTAAAACTGAATAAAAAACCTAGAATATATTCAATATGGATGAAATTAATAACAAATAAAAACACATCTAGGGAATAAGTAGACAATGAAATAATAATTAAATAAAAAAAACACATTCGAAGGACCCAACATCTTCGTTGTGGAGAGGGAGATAACTAAACAATGATTTGATAACTAAACAAACACTTGATGGACCCAACATTCTATTGTTGCAGAGGGGGAAGATTGACACCACGTCTTGATCGAGACCGAACCCCACATAGACCACTTTGCCTACCTCTTGTGTTTGTTGCTTCGTCATTAGTAAACCTATGTGGATGAATAATAGGAAGCATACATAAATGGCATGATGGGTTTGTACACATGATGGGTTTGTACACATGGTTTAGAAATCGAAGGGATGATTTTGTATTCATAATTATTGTTTCGAATTAAGACGAAAGTGAAATTGGAAAAATTATATGCTTTTGACTCTACTCTTCATTATAATGGTTCTTAATGTATTCCAATCTATTCGTAAATTCATTATGATATTTTTCTTTAATATAAGGTTTTTTATATAACAGACTTCATTTCTTTTTTTATGGATGTGAAATTTCCATTGATGATATTTATATGCTTTTGACTCTACTCTTCATTATAATGGCTCTTAATATGCTTTTGACTCTCCTCTTCATTATAATGGCTCTTAATGTATTCCTATCTATTCGTAAATTCATTATGATATTTCTCTTTAATATAAGATTGTTGTAAAACAAATTCCATTTTTTTTTATGGATTTGAAATTTCATCAAAGAAAAAAAATTAAAAATATTTTTAATTATATATAAATTTTAGATTATTATAAAATTCAGTTTTTATCCATATCAAATTTATATTAAAAATAAATTATTATATTAAATTTTAGATTATTTTAGATTATTTTTTTAAAATTATTATTTAAAAATATAATATTTAATTTTTATATTGAATTATAATTTTTATTTAATATATTATTAACAAATATATAAATATAATTAAAAATTTATGAATTTAAAATTTTTGTATCTTGACTATATGGAATATACTATGAGGTTAAAAAGTTATGAATTTAAAATTATTGTACCTTGAATATATTATGAGGAAGATGTGTAAGTTTGTATGTCTCAATGAAATTTCACTAATATCAACCAAAATTAAACAAAAAATTAAACAAAAAAAAATTAAATAATGTCTTTTAAACAATAACTTACATAACCATATAAATAAACAATTAAAATTTCATAATTTTTTTTTTAAACAATATAGATTTAAAATATGAAGTGATTTACGAACATTCAAAAAAGAGATATGGTAAATAAATAAAAATATAAATAAACCAGAGGCATGGTAAATAAATAAAACTTGTTTTTATACTTATTCCAGAAGTATGGTAGATAAATAAAAAATAAACTAGAAGTATGGTAAATAAATAAAACTTCCTTTTATATTTAAAAAAAAAACTAAAATAATGGGTTTTATTTAGGTGAAGCCTATGTGTGAAATACCCTAGGACAAATACCATGGGAAAAATACCATATTTATAAAAGAGGTATAAAAAGGTAAGGTAAATAAATAAAAATATTTGAGAGTGCAAATCTTCCGGGAAAATCACATGAGAATTCTCATGTGATTTTCCCGAAAGATTTATATCTAAAATAAAAATATATCAAATACGATTAGAAATCAACATAAACCTATGGACCAAATTATTATTAATAACACGCCCAAAAAAAAAAAAAAACATTATTAACCCTAATATTAATATTAAATTTGTTATATGTGTGTGTGTGTGAGAGAGAGAGAGAGAGGGAAGAAAAAAGACAAATGATAGAGGTGGAGAAATAGGGGGAGTGACAAGGAAAAGATGGAGATAAAGTGAAGGAGAGCATGGAGGAGAAATGAAGAGAGAGAGGGGGAGGAGTGAGAGATGTAGAGAAGGGTAAGAGAGAGAGAGGAGTGAGAGTGGTAGAGAAGGGTAAGAGAGGGAGCGAGAGACATAAATATGGAGGTAGGAGAGAGAGAAGGAGAGAGGGAGGGAGAATGAGAGAGGATTGGAGGGTAGAGAGAGGGAGAGATAGAGAAGGGGGGGGGGAAGAGGAAATGAAGGTAGGAGATGAAAGGAGAGAGAGTAAGGATGAGAGGAGGAGGAGAGAAGGGGGGATAGAGAGATGAAGTTGGAGGGGGAGAGAGGGAGGGAAGAATAAATACATAGAGAGTGCGAAGTGGAGAGAGAGGGTGTGACAAGGGAGAGATGGAGAGAGGGTGTATATGTTTAGGGGTGAGATAAAGAGACATAGAAGGAGAGATGGAGACAAGGGGAGAGAAGGAGAGAGAAGGAGAAAGAGAGGGATATAGTAAAATATTTGGAAAGAGAGATAGAGTGATGGGGGAAGAGAGAGGAATAGAGAGAGAGAGAGAGAGAGAGAGAGAGAAAGAGAGAGAGAGAGAGAGATAGAGATGAGGGGATATAGAGGGAGGCAAGAGAGAAAGGGAGAGAGAGGAAGAGAGTGATGGGGGAAGACAAAGGATTTTAGGGGAGAGAGAGAGAGAGAGAGTGATGGGGGAAGAGAGAAGGAGGTAGGAGAGAAAGGGAGAGAGAGTGATGGGGGAATAGAGAGGGATGTAGGAGAGAAAGGAGGAGAGAGGAAGGAAAAGAGAGAGGAGGAGAGAGGGAGGGATAGAGAGATGGATTTGGAAGGGGAGAGAGGGAGGGAAGAAGAAAGGCATAGAGAGTGAGAAGTGGAGAGAGAGAGGGAGTGACAAGGGAGATATAGAGAGAGTGTGTCTATGTTTGGGGGTGAGATTAAGAGACAAAGAAGGAGATATTGAGAGAAGGGGGAGAGAAGGAGAGAGAGAGGTATATAGTAAGAAAGTTGGAAGGTGGAGAGAGAGAGAGAGAGAGAGAGAGAGAGGATGTGAGAGAGTGGAGAGAGGTAGGGAAAGAGATATGGAGATGGAGGGGGGGAGAGAGGGAGGTAAGAATAAAGACATAGATAGAGAAAGGTGGAGACAGAGAGAGAGTGAGCGATAAGGAAAAGGGGGATAGAGGGAGAGAGGGCAGTAGGAGGGAAGAGAGATAGAAGAGGGGGAGAGGGAGGGAAGGGGAAGAGGGAAAGAGAGAGGGAGAGGACGAGGTAGTGATATACAGATATATTGGAGAAAGAGAGTGTATGTTCTGGGGTTGATATAGAGGGATAGAGGGAGATAGATATATAGATGGAAGGTAAAGAGAAAGAAGAAAGAGATGGAAACAGGGAGGGATGGGCAGAGAGATTGATAGATATGGAGTGAGAGAGCATGTGTGTTTGTGAGGGTGAGATAAAGAGACAAAGAAGGAGAGATGGAGGGAGATGTACATATATATGGATGGGGGAGAGGGAAGAATATTTATTGCAATAGATGCATTGATTTCAGTGTAGATTGTCATTTCTAATCCTATTTGATTGCTTGCACTAGATACATTGATTTTAGTGTAGATGTTGATTTCTGATGATATTTGATTACTTGCACTAGATGCATTGATTTCAATGTAGATGATTTCTAATTCTTTTTTATTGCTTGCACTAAATGCATTGATTTCAATGTAGATGGTGATTTCTAATCCTATTTGATTTCTTGCACTAGATGCATTTATTTCAATGTAGATGGCGATTTCTAATCCTATTGGTTTACTTGCACTAGATCCATTGATTTCAGTGTAGACGTTGGTTTCGAATCCTATTCTCCTACTTGCACTGGATGCATTGATTTAAGTGTAGATGTTTTTTTTTTAATCCTATTTGATTAGATGCATTGATTTCAATGTAGATGTTGTTTTCTAATCTTATTTTATTTATTGCATTAGATGCATTGATTTCAGTGTACATGTTGATTTATGATTTGATGTAATTGGATGTACAATGGTACATTAATTTTAAAGTCATTAGATTAATAATGTGCATTGATTTCACATAAAACATTATTGACAATGTATATTGATTTTTTTCTTATAGTAATTAAACCTATTAATATTTTAGAGCAAGAGAGACAAGGTATGATGTTTAGTACAACAACTCAAGCTAAATATTTAAATTGTTTACAATTTCAATTTCAGCTATCCTTTTCATATAATCGAAACTAACAAGGGTGAAAATAAGAATAATAGAAAGAAAATAGTTTGGGATTGATCACAATGAAGACTATTTGTAATTGAGTACATTCTTATTATTCACATTTTCTATCATTCATTCAACACTATTACATTGTAATTTTGCATTCAAAACTTTTACTTCATCATTTTTCATCATTAAAGTTATTTTATAATATTTATCATCTCAACAAAGTGAGGTAACTAAGCAAATTTAAAATTAAAATGACCAAATAAATCAAAGACATATTTTCCCTGATCGGGGCGCCACATAAGGATAAGTGGGCTACGACCGGTGTCATGCGGCGACGCGCACTTGCCCAGCCATCAAGCCCAGTAACGTAGATATGCCCCAGGCACGCTCCACCATTATGGAAGCTGACGAGAATTCTGGCAGCCAACGAATTCTGTCAGGCCATGGTTGGAAAAGTGCTGCCCAAGAGATGGGTTAAGGCAACAAGGTAAGGAGAAGCAGGGAATTGTTCTCCGCAAGAGATTTTCAGAGGAATCCGGGAAGCGGGAAACTGGTCTGCGGCGTTGAAGGTTAATTCAGTATGTTATGGCTCTCATAACCTTAGCTTTTCAATCACTTTCTCTGTCTCATAGTAACGGAGGGGAAATATTCTTTGTGGATGGTTTCTGTGTCTTACATGCAGTCAATCAAGTCAGTGGTTGGTTTGATTTTTAATTAGGGAATGTATCGAGTCTTGTTTGTCCCAAGTTTATGGAAGGGTTCATCAATTTAGATTGCATGTTGGTTCAAGTTGTTCCAGCTCTGGAAATTGAACCCTGTTTCAGAACCCCAACCCCTCTCTCCTGTGTTGTTCACTCAAACTCCGTGTATTGGTCAGGAACTCTGTTTAAGGCCATATCGAGTCTACACTGCCCCGAAATATTAATAAAATGTTTATGCTGGTTCGATTTTAGTGTAAGAATCCCCTTCTTGTCACCTGGTGAGGATCAATTACAAATCCTCGAGCGCTCATCTCTGTGGGCGGCTCAATTTCTGGTTTGAGTTATGAGGCTTACAAAAAAGGTTGACCCTTATCAAGCCTACGAACAGGCCTGCATGTCCAACAATGACAAACCTACTCAAAAAACTTCTCCGATCATTGGCATCGGAGCAAACTCTGTTTTCTCTCTTAGTCCTAACCACCCTAGTAGTAATAAGATTCATGTTTGTAGCATGGTTATTTGGAAAATTTGTTTACGTAGTAGGGTTCCTGCAACTCTTCTGTTTACGCTTCAAGATGCTGGTTGCATGGCAACAAAGTGTGTGGTTCCGTTTGCAAAAACAGAATTAATGGCCCCATTGGCGATCAAATGAATTATATTATTGATTTGGCTTTCCCATATACAGACATGTTTGAAATTCTCACACAGATTATACAGAAGCTCTCAGTAAGTGTTTGTCTACTCAAACACATGGTGAAAGGCCAAACAGGGAAAAGACAGGGTATAGGAAAAGGGAAGCAGAAGCTTCCAACTCAGAACGTTGGCCCAAGCAAGCGTGGCAGGAAAAATAAAAAGGAAATCATGGAGAATATTTTTGATCTGTATGCAGCTGGAAACCCACCACAAGTCCTTAACACAATTCAAGGCTGGGAAAGAGAAAGCAACCACAAAGAAGAAGACATAGAATGGCAGGAAGCCAACATTGACTTTATCTCGGACCCTGGGGAATATAAGAGGGAGGCTCTCTCTCTTTCAACAGTCAATCCACACCTATTGGATTCTCAAATGTGTTCTGGAAAAGGCCATGACCAATATGCAAGAAATGGAAGGAAATCCTAATGTGGTTTCAGCACTGCAAGAAATCAAACAAGAAACACAACAAATCGGAATATCTCAGTACCATGCAACGACTAGAATTTGTAGAATTGAACACCAGCTTCAAGTTATGCAACAAGTATATATGCCATGTTCAACTATAAAGGACCCCGCTCCAATTGACTCTTCTAATGGATGATGGAGGACACTAATTACTAATAGTTTTTAATGAATTTTGGGCATGTTTTTACTGTTTTGTATTAAACTTTGATGGACATCTTGGCTTCTGGCAGGCTGAGGCCACTAACTACTTATGGATATGTACAAGAATATGCCTCTTTTTTTATAAATAGAAAATGGTAAGGATCTACGTATTTACAAAAAAGAAGAAGAAGACATATTTAGCATATTTAAAATGTTTATATTAATATTAGAAGTATTTTCATATTATTGATAAAATAAATCAAAGACATATTTAACATATTTAAAATGGTTATATTAATATTAAATGTATTTACATATTATTGATAAAGTTAATCATATGTTAGATAGCCTATATCCATCTATGAAGTAGCCAGAGGGATTAAATCTATGGAGAGAAAAATTTTTCCTCAAATTTTACATTTGGCCGCACATCACTGAAACCAGCCTATATCCATCTATGAAGTAGCCAGAGGGATTAAATCTATGGAGAAAAAAAAATTTCCTCAAATTTTACACTAAAAAAAGGTTTGCACCTCGAGAACTTGATAAATGTAGAATAAATATTTAAATTGATTTAAATTTATAAACATATAACAAAATTATTTACAAATTTACATGATACTAATTTAATTTAGGAAATAATATTTTTTTTTTCTTAATATTCATTTAGTATTGTCACTCGTGTGTGTCGTATAGCATGCTTGCAGCTAAGCCTTTGTAACAAATCTAACCACGTTAATGTAAATTGCAAACTTAATCTGTGGGACATTTTGAACCTTGTAACATAATTAATTACCTAATTAATTACCCTCTTGGTCTTTGATGAAATAATTATAATTATCCAACATCATGGGATTTAAATGAAATATTTTGGTGTGTCCCATTTAAACTAAATATTTTGCTTGCAACCTCCTTTCAAGTTTTTTACGTACAGAGATCCTGCATTGCCAACCAAACACGATAAACGTGATTTTTGATAGGTGTTATGTTGCATCACATTTAAATGAAATATTATATTTGGGTGCATCCTTTTTAAAGCTTTTGCTTGCAGATTCTGCACGGCAGTTCCAGTGGAAGTTTATGATTTTTGGTAGTTGAGTAAAAGTCCGTCAAAATTAATAATCTGACTCGTTTTTATTCTTTTATTCAAGTTAGATGATAAAATATTTATAAAATATATATATTTTTAATATATATATATATATATATGTGTGTTAAATTATATATTTTCAATCATTTGAAATTTATAAATTTCCCCAATGACATCAAATCTTAAATAAAGCTGACTTCATAATCTCAACGGAAAAGTGCCAGTAAGTCTCCACATTAGGGTGCTGCGAAGTCGGTGGTACTTCTCATTGTTAGTGTTCGTTGTCAGAAAGATCCATTATTTCTACGTTGTCATTTTCATGAAATTAATAACTGGTTGTCAGAAAAATGAAATTAATGATGAGAAACATTTCCTTCGTTTTTAGATAGTATGAATGCATGCATTTAGGTTTTGGATAATGGAAGATATGATGTATCAATTTTTAATGGCTTTGCAAAAAATGAATGAATTAAATAAGTTAGATTTTTTATATGCCATGGGATCAGAATCTGTATAATAAAATGAAAGGGACCCGAACCTGGGACCTGTCAATTGGAAATGCTGGCGAGGCATGGGACCCGAACTTGGGATCTGTCAGTTGCAAATGCTGGCCAGGCATGCTTTCAGCACAACGGGAATCGATCGAATAGTCGGCAAAACCGTGAGTGACTCGTGACAGAAATGTGAGGGTAGAGTATGGATACGCTATAAATATATATATTTTTAATTATATATATATAATTTAAAATTTAAGAAATAAATTGTTGTTAGTATTATTTATTTCAAATGAGTTTTAATTTAAATGAAATTTTACTTATTAAAAAAAATTATTAAAGAAATTAAGTTAATTTGCTTTTTAATTTATTTTAATACAATATTTTTATTTATTTTTATAATCTTAGGAGCAATTTATTTGGCTAAGCCTTGATATGAAGTGTTATATAAATAAAGAGATACACAGTTCAAATTCCTCTAATTAACATGTGAATTATGTATGGGTCATGTGTGGTTTCACCTAGAGGTTATTATAGTAGTGAATGTTATAATTGACCATATGTCATGAGAGAATGAGCCTTTCAACCCTATATCACGAGAGTACAAGGTCAACAAGTGTCCAAATAAAAGAAAAAAATAATATGTGTTTTTGTTTTTATGTCTATGTCAAAACATATAATAATTTGATAGTTTATATTTCCCCCTTTATTATAGGTTTGGTCAAAATTATTTTATTTTATTTAAATCATTTTTGTTGAAAATTATATATCTCTTGCCTACTTTTGTTAGTGCTACCAAACATTCTTAGATTCCTGCTACCACAACATTATTAGATTCTAGATCATATTGGGGCCAAATGAAGCTTAACATTCTATGCATCATAGTCATTTTTCACATTGATTTTTTGCAAATCTAGCTTATTCTTGGAGGCCATGTGTTAGAGGACAAAACATGTTTGGTTATATGTTTTGTTATGGGTATTGTTCCATGATTTCTTTAAATGCAAGTTTTGTTCCCTACAATCACTACTATTTTAATGATTTTTTTAGAGTGATGGGATTGAGAATTCCATTATATATTCCAATCATTTTGTTTTTTATTGTCATTAGAGCTTGTTGGTATATGGAAAATATAGTCATTTATTAGCTTAAACTTTAGAATGAAGTGCATGCAACTTTTTATGGTGGAAGCAACATCTCAAGTACCATGGGTGTGTGATTTTATTTACAATGTATAAATATCCATTTTAATCTATAGTTTTGTATTTAGATCTAATTGAAAATTTGGTTTTCGTAGCAAGGTTTTCTTTTGGTTCAACTAAGGATGCACATGTTTTCTTAATTCATTAACTTCCCCAAATACAAATACAAGGACTTTGAATAGTTTGTGCGCACCATGTAAGTTAGTAACCCTTTATAAAACTTGTTAAATTGGTTTATATGTTACTTGAAAATTTTATCTTAGCATGTCCATCTTTAGTGCATCACATTTATCATATATGCCATGTGGATTTTATTTTTAGTTTTGAGCATAGAGAAAACATTCTCTTAGTAGAAAGGTTGTACCTAGTGTCAACCAAACACTTCACTAAAAAATGAGGTGATCCAAGTTTAGTTCTCAATCATAATTAGCATGCAATGTCAAAATTAGCTCCAATTCAAATAGGATATTCAAATATCAATCACTATGACCAAAACAAATTTTTGATTCCTTCAAGTAAAATCACTTATATGTAATTGATGTTAATGGTGAACTAGAAGTTTGATTTCCTAATCATTCAAAAGATAAACTAAAAATATTAATAATGCTCACTTCCTCATTAGAGCCAAATTCTAAAAGAATTTTTTTACAACTAATACAACTATGGTACAATCTAAATATTACAATGTTTTGGTTGAAATATTCACTTATTTGTAATATATATAATATATGAATTTTGATCCAAAATAGGAACATTAAAAGTTACTATTTCCGTAATCTTGGATGTAAATGCTTAAAGACAACAAAGTAATGAAACCAAAAAATTGTGACAAAACAATTTGTTCTCACAAATTTTCCTTATGATGCTAGAGACATGTCGAACCTTTTTGTCAATATGTAATGTTATCTATGTTACCTATTAAGCAAGGAATAATTGACTTGTATAATAAATTCATTGAGAGAGAGAGAGAGAGAGAGAGAGAGAGAGAGAGAGAGAGAGAGAGATGGTTTAGTCCTATTGTCATGGATGTTGCTTTGGATTTCATGAAATTTTAAGTAGAGTATATGTAAGGGATGTTGTCTTTCCTAAGGATGATGAACTAAGACCTTAAATCGCCTCAAAATGAGTGCTTATAGTGATTTGATTATTCTTTTCTATGTATTTTTTTCCTCAATTTACACAAGTAAACCACAAAAATAACAAGGATCTTTAAAAGTATGTATTGATTTTAAGGGGTTTCATTGTATGAAAGAAAGCTTTATTGAAGAATTACATACTTGGAAATGGTTCCTTTTATAAATTACCTTCTAAGAGTATAAACAAACTCATAGTGAAAATGATTTTATTTTTCATTTAGAACTTTATTGATTCTTAGAAACCAATTCATTTGAAGAATGATGTTTTTATTTTCCATAATTTAGAACCTTAATAATTATTATCAAGAGAATCTTGGATTTTGTGGGTTGTAATTTTATGTGTAAGTGGTATCATGCCTTAGACACTTATTCTACCTACATGTTGTTAAAATAAATGCATGAATTCACATCAACTCAACATCCATCTAGCCAATGCTAGATAACTATGAATTTAGCTCATTTGGAACCAATTACTATTAAATTTATACACCATCATATGATATTTTTGGAAATCAAGGACATAAACCATGGAGCCACCATGTATATTTCATTATTTATTTAATTAGTGATTTGTTTTCTTGTTTACTATCTAATAAAATTTACTTGTTTTTTATTAAAATATATTTCTTTCTTTCTTTCTTTGCATGGATGGAAATGCTTAAAACGATATGAGTGTATAAGTGTAGCAATATATCTCTATGTATTATATACGTGAATCCTTATTCCTTTAATAAGGATGCTAGAACAAGTTTTTATGAACTAACTCTATCTCTTATTTATCTATATTCAACACGAGGAATCTTCCTAGTTCATAATGATATTTTTTCCTCAATATTGAAACAAAATACACAATAAGTTGGAGGAAATGCCATGGAGTATTGAAATTGTCTAAGAACACTAGTTATGTTGGAAGAATTTGTTATAGTTGTTAGTTTTTATCATTTTTCTATTATCCTAGTCACAAAATAAATACCTAATTACAGAATATGTGTTCATAAAATTATTCATTATTGAATAAATATCAGTTCTAAAATTATACTCCATAATTTACACTGATAGGTTTTATTTACTCCCAAAATATGAACTTAAACCTAGGAACAAACTATTCTTAATTAAGAATTAGGAGGCTCAGTTACCCATGGATGTCCATTCACTATATTTCTTTTAATACTCATTGAAAAACAAAAATATGTGTCATTGGAACTAGAGATGGAATTTGATGGGAAAGTGTTTGTCACATGGTGTTTTTCTCATCACATATAATAAAAAATTATCCATCACCATCATTAATATTTTTCAAAAATTTCAAATGGTATTACAAAGATAAAATCAAAAAAATTAATAGGGATTCTAGTTTTCAAATTCCAATGCTAATTGAAACTAAAACATTTATGTTATGCTAGGTTTGAAGGGCTTACACATATGCCCTATGTATTTCACATACATAGATAAAGTAATTTAATCAACTTCAAGTAAAAGATGTACTTTCTACCAATTAAAAAAAAAAAAAATATAACAACACAACTTATAAGTTTAGTTGTTTCACTCTTATTTAAATTTTTATAATATATTTTACCAAATTTACTTTCTAAAGATTTATACCAGAAATATAATTTTAAATATTTTAAAATATGATTTAGAGTTTTAAAATGTAAGTATTCAAGTCTAATTTAGTTTCACATCCCATTGAAGTTAGATTAAATTTACTAGAATCTAAAATACCAATTATGAAAACATCACACATTTCAATGACAAAAAAATTCTTATTCTCCATAAATTGAAATATATACTTTTTCAACATGTCAACTTAAATGTTTATATATCTTTCTCAAAAATTCTTGAGCATCTCACCTTATTTTCACACTATGCGTATAAAGCGTTCATAATGTTGTGAAAAAAAATGTGCTTCCTATTTTTCTTTTTCCAAAATGTGGCAAGGCTTGTCTCGATGTTCATTAGTGTTGATGCATCTCTTTGCTGTCTACATTATTGCTTTTGCATAGAACAAACTACATTATTTCTTATCCTTGAATTTGTTCAATATGTATAATTTATTGTCGTGTCACATGGACATAGTGATGTAAAGTGGTGCAATTACAACCCAATGTTCTATACCTGCTTGGTAGTTTCACACCATAGTCAATTAAAAATCAAACTTCGTAAGTGATTCGAATATCACAGAAAATCATTTTGAACGTTTTGAGATAAAGTGTGATGTTATAGACTTATTTAAATTATAAAGTTCAATATTGTTATGTAATTTTTATTTTTTTCTATTGATACATAATTATTTTAAATTTAAAAATAAATTAAAATTTTATCACTTCTCTTTCGCAAGAAAGTGTTTAATATCTTGACTATCATAAAAAGGTTTAATATGTTAATTGTTAGGTTGCTAGGAAATGTGGGTGCGGGTCTGAGGACAGAGACAGAGATGGAGACAGGGACGACACTTTTTGAAATAGGGTGCATGGGTTCGTCAAGGATATATATATATATATATATGTGTGTGTGTGTGAATTTGTATAAAACAAGAAAAATAAAATATTTTTTATTTAAAAATTAAAGTTTAAACTTTGATTTAAACATGCACATCATTGAACATTCAACATTCACATAATGATATATCATATCAGTCTTGACTCTTAAGATAAATTAAAATTGATAATACATTGAAATTTCAAAATTTCAAAATTTCTTAATAGATTAAGATAGATTGAAGAGTGCGATGATTATATGAGTTCCCACTGTCACTACTAACAACAATGTATGCCCTAATGATATAGAAAATTACTGCTGAAAACACTACAATCATAGTAAGAATGTCTTTGTCACAACATACCTAGCAGAAGATGATACTTGCATCATGGTAATGCCATCCAAGTGAAGCTACTATACAAGTAACAAATGACAACATTCTGAAAACTTCCTTTGCAAGACTTTCCCATGTAGTTAGAATCAACTGAACACGAGCATCTACAATTTCATCAATTTTAAAGACTACAGTGTCAGCAATTATTTTCACTTATAACACTTTAGATATAGAAGGAAGATGAATTAAACACACCCCTTTTGCCTTGTTCCCTGTGCATGTATCCAGTAGTCTAATCTCGAATCAACAGCCTTGGTATTTGGGTGCATTAATATTGTGCCTTCTTTTCTTTCGGGAATACCTAAGCATATGGGGTATTGGTTGTGAGTAAACATTGTCTGTTCAACTAAAATTTTCCATGTTGAACCCACTTTTAGTTGCACCTGTAACTTTGCAACTACACTTACTAGAAATGTGTGCAGTCTTCCAATTTCCTCGAGATTTTGTATTATTTCATTCCCTTCTCTGATTTCATGAATTTGTCAAGTTCCTCCTTCATCTCTATTAATGAATTCAAGTTGCTCACTTAATAAATGGGTGAGGTTATTGCTTGCTGTGCCGAGGGTGAGTTGCTATGTGGACGTTGTTGTGCGGTGAGGGTGAGTTGCTATGTGGTGAGGTGAGGTAACGATTGTTGTGGGTTGCGGAGTCTGAGTGGGTAAGTTTTAACTTTTTAAGTTTTAACACAAAAAAAAATCGCAATAAGAATAGTCAAGTCATATTTAATTTTAATTTTATAAAAAAATATTAAATTTTAATTTTAATAGCGATTAGTAATAGTTGAATTTAATAAAATAAAATAAAAATTTAATCAAACTTGCCGCCGAAGAACCCGAAAAGAACCTGTTTTTGGAGTTCTCCGTCCCCAAATCAGCAAAAGAACCCTGATTTTGTGTGGGAAGTCTCGGGTTCTTCCATGAAGAACTGGGTTCTTTAGGGTGCTTCTGAGAAGAACCCGTCAAACACCTGGTACTTGGGGACAGGAACCCGGTACGGGTTCGAGAACCCTACCCCTAGATGCAGGAACCCATGCAACGTAAGTTAATTGACATATCTTTGTATCTTTGAATAGTTAAAATGAAAATTAATATTCTCCTTCATTAAAATCATATTCCACTTATAACCTACATACTTTCTATTTAAAATTATTCCACTTATAACTGACCTACTTTAATTTTAAAATTTAATATTATAGTTATAAAAAAAATTAAAATTTTCAATTTATATATCAAAACTTATATTATGTAATATTAATATAATTTTTTATATAACTATAAATAATAATTTAAGTACATAAAAACTAAATAATTAAGTTCAAAATTCTTATAATATAAAACTTCACTATTAAATTAATATAAATATTTATTTGAATGTGGAAAAAATTAGCATCCGCTACATTGTAAGACTAAGACTAACTGCGTTGACAAAGTGTCCTGTTATGTATTTGGAAAATTTGACGCAGTTTAATAAAATACAAATATTTGATACATTGGGATGGTCAGTCCCTTATCAAGAGTCCAAAGATCCGTTAGGAATTTTGTTTGCATTTTAATAATTCATTTCAACACGCCCTCTACGTCTAAGTGTTTCCCTTTCTACGTTGTTTGTCACTATCTAAAGTCACAATCTCTCAGATCTAGCAGCAATCTGTTTTTGTTTTTATTTTATTTAATAAATATTATCTAAATCAGATGGAATCAATAATAAGGTAATATTTGACATGTTCGAGAACGGTCGAAATTTTTATATAAAAGTTTTTTTTTTCCCACATCGGTATTATTTAATATTTTGAATTAAGATGGGTAGCATTAATATCTTAAGTATTAATTACTCAATGTAATTTTGATAAAAATAACGTTGAAGGATATGGGCAACCTTTGATTTACTTATGTGTACGAGACTTTACAAAATCATTTTATTATTTGTTTTTTTGTGTAGCAATATTATTTCAAGGTGATTCCATGAATCCAAGTGAAGTCTTTACAATTGAACAAAATTCAATAGTGAGAAACTCTTTTTTTTTTTTTTTTTTTGTAAGTAAGTATGCTTCATTATATTGTGATATGAACAAAGATTACAACTTTGATGCTCGAAGACTTATGGCTTTGACGGTGGAAAGGCCTGCTTCGATTCAATTTTACAAAGGACTGAGTTTTGACAGAGCTTGAACAGTAGCTAGACTTGAGATCATCTTAGTCCTTTAAACAAAACTGCAGGGCTGCCACGCAGGGTCACCCTATGATTGTAAAACCAAAACATTGCTATAGGCCACAGTGGCCTTTACAAGCCGAAAATTGACTGTAAAGAGACACGAAACAGAAAATGACCAGTTGACAGATAAACACAGGAATTGCTGAGCCGCTAGATAGTGGGAGTGGAAGCACCAGAGTGTCCCCCTTCGACCGGAGTCACGCCCTCACCGCCCGTGACATGAGCCCGTGGCTTGAACCGTCTGATCACGGTGGCCTGTGAGTCATCCGAAGGAAGCTCGATGGACACATGGAGTACGTGGTGGAGATAGATTTCGAAGCGGCGGATGAACTTTTCCAGGGCCTGGCCATGCTGGCATAGTTCCTCGGTCAGCGAGTTGAATGAAACCTCCATTTTGTTGAGGCGGGCTGTGTTTCGAGCTGATGCCATGGAGGTCGCCGCAAACGTCTCCTTCACTGATGTCCCCTGCATGGCTATGGCTTTAGCCAGCATCGTTTTCATTTGCCAAGCGACGACTTGGGTCTGAAGAAATTGGGTTTGACGAGTAGACGGAGTCCCAGGGTCCACGAGCCAATCCACCTCCTCGCTGATGTTAGTATCATCCGTCTGTGTTCGAGCCAACTCCACTTCTTCCTCCAACACCTCGATTGTTTGTTTGCCGCATTTAGAGACTGAAGCCTCATAACAGTCCTTGGCCCTTTTAAGGGCCTGTGAGGCTTTGATGCTTCGCAGATTCAAATCCGCCATGGCGCTAGAGGCAGTGCTTGCAACGATCCCTGTTCGTAGGCTGAAATCTGGATTAGACGCAGGGCTTGCAGTTCAATTATCCAAAGCAAGAATGAGACAGAAAGGTCTAAGAGAGGAGCTAATAAAGAGATTGGAGATGGGTGGAATCGTGTTGCGGAGAGGCCATTTAAGGCCATAATGGAGGGCAAGTTGCCGAATTGTACTGCCGCCAAAGCTGGGCGATCGACCGAGGATTTCCGTCCTACCATCTGATCCTTCACACGCTGGCAGCCTACGCTTAATGCGCTTGGTGTAGCTCTTTCCTCTATCATAATTCCTTCTCATTAAGGAAGGCTAATCCCGATGGTTTCTCGTTAACCTCTCCTGCGTGTGCCGCCTGACGTGCGCAATCACCATACCGTTAAGCCTGATTTTCTGATGACGGCTGACTTGCCGTCCGTCCTACGGAATCACCTGCATTCAAGTCTTTTCTTGAGATTGTGTTGCATTAATCCCGAAGCTGGTCATTCGTGAGATCATGCCAACACGTGTCCCAGGCAATAGTTGGGTTGTCAACCGCGTAGTTAGCAAGGTGGTCCGCAAGCGAGTTTGCTTGCCTACGCACAGACTGTAAGATTATTCCGCTGAGAAAAGGCAAGTGTTGTGCGATCCTCTCCGTGACCGCAGCTAACCTCCAATGTTTGATTGCTTTGTTGGGCTGCGTCCTGTGTTGGATTTTCTTTACTGTGGTTATGGCCACCTGAGAGTCGCCTTCCATGATCACTTTCCTTTTGCCAAGCTGAACCAAGAGTCGGAGACCCTGTTCTAAAGCTATGAATTCAACGTCGTTGTTTGTGGTTTCTCCCAGATTTTTGCTTAGGATGTGGATGATGTTTCCAGTTTCATCACGTAGAACACCACCCGCCCCAGCTGGGCCTGGGTTTCCTTTTGCTGCACCATCGAAGTTCAGTTTGCAGAAGCCATGGGGCGGACGTTGCCAGATAACAGGAGGAGGAATTGGTCGGAGAGCAGTTTTCTTCAGTAGTTGTTCCGCTGAATCGATAAGCCCGAAGATGCCCAAAATTCTTCTGTCATTGGGAGAAATCGTTTCAGCCTTTTCCTCTTTGCACCAGGTACGGGTTGTTTCCGTGAGCCCTTGCATTATGACCATTTTTAAATCATCAAGTTGCCTAATGCCGCGCTTTTGGAAAATGCGGTTATTTCTTTCTTTCCATACATTCCATATGAGGAATCCGGGACTGTTCTTCCACAGTGTGTCTACCATATTGCTGTTAGAGTATTGTGTTCGCCATTTGGTTATGGTATCTTGGATTGAATTGTGCTGTCTGTCTAACTGTCGGAAGATATCTTGAAGCCATTCCCAGAGCTTGTTAGTCCAGTCGCAGCTGTTGAAGAGATGGTTGGTGGTTTCCTCCTGCTGCTCGCATAGTGGGCAACGGAAGGGCCCTGTAAACCCTCTTTTGGTGAGATTTTCCCATGTTAGGACTTTCCGGTTTTGTATGAGCCATAGGAACATTTTGATTTTGGGCCATAGACTTCCGGCCCAGACATTTTCATACCAATCTACTTTGTCCTGCTCCTCCCTGTCGTCTAAGTAGTGCCTGGCTTCTTTCAGGTTGAAAGAGCCTCCAGAGAGCGTGCCCCAGCGGAGTATGTCCGGACCGTGCATTTCCCTGATGACTCTTTTCCTGAGGGTGTTAGCGAGAGTGTCGTTTAGATTTTGCAGTAGTTCATCAGAGGGAGGGGGAGTTGGATTCCAGCTCCTCCATTGCTGCTGTTCACTGCTTTGAGCCCAGTAATGATGGACCTTTATTTTCCCTTTTTCCTGATACCATCGCTGCAGCGGATGAAGATTGGGGCTTTCCAGTGTCGAGAGCTGTTGCCAAGCGTCTTCCCAGAAGAGAGCCGACTGCCTGTTTCTTATTTCCCAAAAGCAATGGTCCTGAATTATGTGTCGACTGGCTCGAGCCAAGTTCCAAATGGGGGAGCCCATCGGGATGTCGGTCATTCGGATTAGCTCTTCTTGCCGCTAATGAATTGCATACCTAGCTTTCCACAATTTTTCCCACGGAGTATGCGGCTCTGTTAACCACCTCCACCATAACTTGGCGCCACTGGCCTTGTTGGTGGTTCCAGGATCCTGCAGCCCTAGTCCTCCGAAGATCTTGGGCCTGCATAGTTTGTCCCAAGCCGCCAGTGCCCATTTTTGCTTGCCAGAGTTGCCCGACCAGAGGAAGTTTCGCTGGATGGATCTGATTTTCTGTAGGATTCCTTGCGGGGCTGGGAGAATCGATAGCATGTAGTGAGGAATAACTTGGAGAATTGCTTTGGTCATTACCATACGCCCTGCCAGATTGAGGACTCTGTTGGTCCAGTGGTTGCATTTGTCAGCAAGCTTGGTTATTAGCTTCTCCCAATGCGACTTATGCCATGAATTTTCTGTGAGGGGTACCCCCAAATACTTGGAAGGAAGAGTGCTTCGCTTGAAGCCGAGGATCTCAGTTAAATGTCTTTGCACCGCCAGATGGGTGTTAAAAAAGAAGACCGAAGATTTGTCATAGTTGAAATCCATTCTAGATGCCAGACTGAACAAGGTGAGAATTTTCTTAAAGCCTTTCGCTTCTTTTACAGTTGGCGTGCCATGTAGCATCGTGTCATCCACGAACTGCTGGTGCGTGGTGGTCGGAAAATTGGTTAATGGCTGCAAGCCCTTTATCATATTGTTCTCCTGAGCTGATTTAATGAGACGGCTGAAACCTTCCATAAGAATAACAAAGAGGAAGGGGGAGATTGGGTCCCCCTGCCTTATACCCCTGGTGGGGTAGAAAGGTTGAGTGGGGGCTCCATTGATTAGAATCGAATGGTTCAGCGTTTTGATCATAGCTGAGATCCAAGTTATCCACCTGGTGCTGAAGCCAAAAGCTTTGAGGACAGCCTCGAGATAGGCCCAACTCACTTTATCATATGCCTTTGAGAGGTCCAATTGAATTATCATGCCAGCCTTTCTTAGTGTCTGAAGAGTGTGAATCATTTCATGGGCTAACAGAACGTTATCCATGATCTGTCGTCCCTCTACGTAACCTGATTGTTCCTCTGATATGATTTGAGGTAAAATAGGTTTAAGTCTATTAGCTATGAATTTCAAGATGATCTTATAAACCACATTGCAGAGGGCAATTGGCTTGAATTTGGATGGAGTGCAGGCATCTTTTTCCTTGGGTATTAAAGCAATAAAAGTGGAGTTCAGTGAATTTAAGATGGCAGAAGATAACCTTGAATCTTCTACCACTTCCCAAATGTCTTCTTTCACAATGTCCCAGTAGGCTTTGAAGAAATCCACTGTGAAGCCATCAGGCCCAGGGGCCTTCCCGTTGGCCATTTCTCTGACTTCCACCTCCACCTCCTGGAGAGAAACAGGTCGTTCCAGGGCGCTGTTTTTCTCATCGGCGATGAGTCTGGGTATGGTTGAGGTTACCTTGGCAATGGCCTCCCTTCGATCGCAATCAGGTTCAGTGGCAATGAACTGAAAATGTCTGCGAAGTTGATTGGCGATGTCCTGATGTGAGCTGAGAACCTCGCCATGCTCTCCTTGAAATCTAGTGATTATATTGCTGCATCTATAGTCAATGGCAGACCTGTGGAAAAACTTAGTGTTCCTTTCTCCCTCCTTCAGCCATTGATTGCGCGACTTTTGCTTCCATAAGATTTCTTCCTGCTCGCACCTTTCATTCCATTTCTTCATGAGTTGTTTTTCCATTTCGATGGATTCCTGTGATGTATTGCCCTGAATCCATTTATTGTGGATCTCTTCCAGTTGCTGCTCCAGGTGGCGTTTGTCTGCAAATATATCTCCAAAGACCTCTCGATTCCAAGTTTTCAGTTGTGCTTTAATAAACTTGAGCCTTGCTTGTAAGTTGAACATTTTTGTGCCCTTTATAGGCAGAGGAGTCTTCCACCAAGTTTTAATATGGCTGAGAAAATCTTTATGAGTGAGCCAAAATCTTTCGAAGCGGAAAGGCCTGTTCTTAGGGGTGCCCGAAATCGACACTTGCAGAGAGATGGGCCAGTGGTCTGATCCCTCGGAAGGGAGGATTTCAGAACTCATAATGTTCCCTTCAAGGAGAAGGCTTTCAGAGACAAGAAAACGATCCAATCGGGAAGCTATAAGCCTGTCCCCTCCTTGTCTGTTGGTCCAAGTGAACAAACCATTGCTAGGTCTTATGTCTACCAAACTTATTTCTTGAATAAAGGCATTGAAGGCCCGGGCATCATTGCTGAGAGCTCTGGTGCCCCCTTTCTTTTCCTCGAGAGAGGTTATCATATTGAAGTCCCCACCAAAAATGGCCTGAGAGGTATTGTGCCTGTGATGCAGGCTTTTCAATTGACGGAGCAACAGAAATTTATCTTCCAGACGCTGGGGGCTATAGATATTGACAAATAAAAAGGAGACTTTTTCGCCAATAATTTGCATTTGCAGAGCTAGGAAGTGCTTAGAGGCCTCAGCGTTAATGAGATGGTAGACATTTGGATTCCAGAGGATGGCTAGGCCTCCGCTCATCCCTGTTCCTTCCACAACTAGATGCTCGAGATGTCTGCCCAGATGCTTAGTTATCTCATCTTGTTTCTGAATAGTGCACTTGGTTTCCTGGAGGAATACCATATCCGGTTTTTCTTGTGTTATTTTCTTTTTCAGGAGCCTCTGTTTCCTGAGGCTGCCCAGTCCTCTTGCATTCCATGAGAGGACTTTCATAGTTAACTAGGTTTAGGAGGAGAAGGAGAAAGCCTCAAGGGCTTTCATCTTTCCCGAGTTTATCAGCAATTGACCCAGTTCGAGGAGAGCATCTTTGTCTGATCTTCTTCCTCATTTCTTTTTATACTGGCTGCTGGCCTGCGTATGATGAAGGGTTTGTGATTTGATGCCCAAGCCCTTGGTTGCGCCACGACCTTGTTTCATTCCTTTTGATGCTGCATCCTGTCTGGCTAAGAATAGATGGTTGATCCTGTTAATTTCTTCTTCTGGTATTTTATCTAGCCCTTTTTGTTTCCATTGTTCCACTATTGAATTGAGATCTAGCCCTTCTTTTTCCAAAATCTCATCCAATTATAGGTCCTCCGTGCCCTGTTCACTGAGGACCATGTCCTCATCTCCTTCTTGGTTCTTGTCTTCTGAGTTTGCTATGTTGATATCCCCTGAATCGAAGGCTTCTTTAGTCTGATCACTTGTCTTCGTTATTAGCTTAGCTGCTGGATCTGGTTCTACCTTA
Source organism: Pinus albicaulis (assembly GCA_034641835.2). Classification (NCBI taxonomy): domain Eukaryota; kingdom Viridiplantae; phylum Streptophyta; class Pinopsida; order Pinales; family Pinaceae; genus Pinus; species Pinus albicaulis. The sequence goes on from CM076572.1 coordinate 323,510,566, forward strand.
TCCTTTTGAGAATCCTCGCCCAGTATTTCAAAAGGGTTTGATATGCCAGTGTTTGGATCTGCTGTTTTCGGAGGATTTCTGCGATTGGCCCTGTGTCTACCTGTGGGTCGAATGAATCCATCCGAGGATGAAGAGGATTTCCCTTTGGGGTGTTCCTTCGTTTTGTTTTGCGGGCATTCTCTAATTAAATTCCCATGCTCATGGCATTTCCGGCATCTGAATGGTATTTGCTCATAGTCAATAGTTTGAAAGTAGGTTTCATCTCTGTAATCTAACCACAGACCTTCGTACAAAGGTCCAGAGACATCCATTTCAACACAGATGCGAGCATAAGTCGTGTACCTTTTTTGAAGAGTGGCTTCAGAAGCACGCACAAAAGTGCCCAGAGTGTTGCCGATTTGCTCTAGCGCTGCTGGTCTCCAGTAGTCAATTGGCAGGGAGAAGAGTCTGATCCAGACTGGCACTTGAGTGAAGGTCTCCTGCTCGGGTGCGAAGTTAGGTTTCCACGGCTGCATGTAAAGGCCTGCAGAAGCATAAAAGTAGGGACCTCCTTCAAAGATCCAGTCCTTATCTTCCAAATTGGTAAAAACCACAGTGAAAAAGCCCTTGGCTCCTAGGTGAAGTTGTACATCCCCTCGCGGTTTCCAGACTTGCTTGATCCAATGACAGAGAGCTTTTTCACTGGGCCAGAACCCCATGAATTTGCATATTACCGCATAGATTGACATGTGATCCCGGTATTCTTGCAGATCTGGGTCGGTGATGTTGACCCTAAGGCTATCAAGAGCTTTTGGTTTGCATTGCCCTTGAAATTTTGGTTGTGCTCCAATTCCTCCAGAATCTTCAGATCTGCCCAGATGAGCGCTTTGGTGGGCATTATCATTCAGATCTGCCGCTTTTCTTAGTGGATCTTCCTCTTGCGAGGGTTGATCGAAGCGGATTCCCCCTTTTCTGGTTGATCCTCCCACCGTTTCTTCCTTAAGGCTTCCTGAGGGCAGCTCATTGTGGTCGGCATGATTTCGGGTTGCTGAAGAGCCCGGGATTTTCGAACCCTCAGCCATCTTCTTGCCTTTGTCTATAATTACTTGCTTGAAGGTGGGGGCTCCAGGGGCCCCCGGCCGTCCCACCTTTTGCGCCAGTTTGAGACCTTGTTGCCGCAGATCTTGGAGGCGATCTTGGCTTCTTGCCAGCGTTCTGGCTCTGGATCTGAGATCGATCCTCAAAACCCTATACCTTTCGCGTCAGATCTACCGCAGAGCTCCACCCGCTTCAACACTAAACTTGTATTAACTAGCGCCTAATCCACATTTAATCCGGGATTATCCTAAGCACTAAGCAGTGCTTAATTAACGCTAACCACAGTTACTTAAATTTATTAGTCGGTCATAGTGAGAAACTTCTTATTTTCCAATGATCTAATTATTTTTGAAAAATTTTGAATAACATGAGATGAAATTTTATTCACCTGTGTGTTCAAGAATCACTAGACCAATTAATATAATCTATTTAGATACCACTACATATTCAATCTAATTTTTTTTGCAAAATTTTGAATAACATGAGTTGAAATTTTATTCACCTGTGCGTTCAAGAATCAGACCAATTAATATAATCTATTTAGATACCACTACATATTCAACTACTATATCAAGATGCCTTATAACTTAAAGTTAAATTTTAATAAAAACTAAACATGTTCAATAATGGAAAAATTTATAAACTTAATTTTATTAATTTATTTTTATTATAAATAAATTTCATAATCATGTAATATTTTTAATTTGAAAATTAACAATAATTACCAAAACTTAAATTAGTAATGACAAATAAAATTTTTCACACAAGCACCCAATTATACACCAAAGAAATAAGGTGAAAGTGCTCAGCCATTTTATTAAATATGAAGAACATGGTACATATAAGTGAGAACAATAGAACCTAGGCTTGTTTCTACAAGAAATGCAAAACCCAAGTGAAAATGTGAAGACCCAAGTGTTGGAAATGCCACAAACAGGTAGTAAGCACTCCCTAGAAAATACTATTGTTGATGTTGAAGACGAAATAGAGTTTCTATCTTCCAATTTGCTAAGAAAAATTTAGAGATTTAACCCCAATCTCCTCACAAAAAATCCATAAAAACCCAGAAATGGTTTTGCTTAAATCCAATCAAGAACGAGCCCACCAAGTGGTGCTAATTACCCATTTTACTGATAAAATGCACTCCTCAAGGAATGTTGATCTCTAGCCCAAGTACTACCAAGAAAATTCTGAAATTTTAAACACAGACTCCTCTCACAAAGCCCAAAAAAATCCAAAAAAACATTGGGAAAATTCCAATTAACCTAGAAAGCCACAATTAGTGTGAATCCCGCTGTCTATCCTAGTTTGTGCACTGCTCCAAATAAGATAAATTCATACCAGAAAGATCCAACACTTCAATCATGTAAATTCACTACGAAATCATTGGCTCAAATGAGAGAAATATCCCGCAAAACCTCTTATACTCCAACCCTCTATAGTTGATTCTCAAATGGACACTTTGAACTGCTTTTGTGTCTAGAAAATACACGGAACTAGGTAAACACCTGTAATAAGCTTTGTGGAAACCCGAGAAAATGGACTCCCCAACTTCCTCTCTAGGGAGACACTCGAATTTCTCTGAAATGAGTGTGGAATTACTCTTGGAATTCTGGTGCTAAACAACACTTTGGCCCTTGTGCTAAACAAATCTATTAGAAGATGAAATGTGAAGTGTAATAGTAAAAATGATGCCCAACAAATGCGTCTCTCCTCCCTATATAATTTCTCTCCATGCTTCTAAACTCCTTTTTAATATTATTTTATTAGTGGTGACTATTTTTCACTTAATAGCATTTTTCCGCCATTTTAATAAAACAAGCATAGATCCATCTTAAGTACAGATCTAACATGTGCTGAGAGGGATCTAATTTATTCACCTGCAAACATTTTTAGAGTGCAAAATACAATGTGTTATTTTTCATTGTTTAAATTGTATTTTTGAATGCCAAATAGAGTATATATAGGACCAAATAAAAATTTTAACCATAATTTTTTTTTTTTAAATATATAGATATATATGAACTTGATATCGACATAAATTAGTTAACATAGATCTTCAAATAGTTTAATTAAATATCTTGTTGAAATATTTGAACATCTTATTCATTTAAAAAAAAAAATTTATAGCTGACATTATTTTTCTATTTAGAACGTAATTTTATTTCTATTTCTATTTTAAAGGGCCACAGGCGAACAAACAAACTTATACATCCCTTCATACTGGGTTGTAGAATGAGCCACTCGGCTCAATAAATTTCATTTCCATTCTCCAATAAGTAGAATTTTGCTGCACTTTTCTAATGAAAATATTATTTGCCCTCTTTTAAACAAAATTGCGTAAACTCTGTTATCAAGTTTGCATTCACAAAAAAATGGGAATATTATAGTCTTCCCCACCAAATATTTTTTTTCCTCAAGTAATTCCCAGACAAGTGCTCCCCCTTTCTACTGTCCCAAATTGTCACTGCAAATAATACCAAGGTACCAAATGTGCCACTGAGTCATCCTTTGGAAGCAGTCCCCAGTTGGAGCCTGTGTTGTAACTTTTTTTCATACCTTTAAAAGTTACAAAATCTTTCCTGAAATTTTCCAAAATTTGCTACATTCCTTCAATCTTATCCTTGCATTGTAAAACACCTTCCTTTAAATATCATTTCATCTAATCTTTTCCATTGATAAAGAATGAATTGTCTTTGAGGTATTTATAAATTGTTCTGAGTTATTTTTAATAGTTTTTATTTTAAATGAAATTTAATCTTATAAAATATATATAATTCTATTTTTATAAAATTGTTTATTTAAAATATTAAAGTTAAATTAAAAATACGAGTTAACTCAATTTCTAAAGTATGAGAAGCATAATTGTTACCATGTTATATACATGACGTAACAACTTAAAAGTCAAATCAAACCTATGTCCTCACCCCACTCTTCATTAAACCACAATAATCTAAAATGCATTGAGATCCGTGAAATGTCAAATCGATGGTTTGTGGGAGATCGCCTATTCAACTTTTAACCTACACCTTGAAAAGTTGTTTCACCTTTACTGCTTTTTACCCCATATTAAACCATTTAGCATATACTACCCCCCAAGAACGCTGTAAAACACCTTTTTTTACATGGATTTAAATTTATAAATTTCAGGAAGGTCTATGAGGTATGCAAGCAAATTATATATTATAAATTCTATATGAAAGGAGATAATGGAGGGAATACTTTTACAAACATATTTTTATGAAATGAGCCTACAGGTGAAAGATTGTGGTAAAAGGAGGTTGAGTAAAGTGGGTAAAATGATGATGGAGTTTACAATTATAGAAATAATTGTTTCTTCCTTACGAGATAATTTTATAGAAGTAAAAATGAAATATTATAGAGTAGAGAAATAATGTTTTATGTTATGAATTTAAGGATGAAAGAAATCATAAAGAGGAAATCCAAGGGAACATAAAATTTGGATAAATTCTTATCCAAATATTTTACAAGAGTGAAAAAGGGAAATTAAAATATATTTTACCAATCATGGAAAAAAAATATATGGTTTTCAAAACCATGGGAAGAAAATCAGTCGATGGTTTTATGAAATATGTTTATGAAATTTATTTGTTCATAAATATATACATTCAAGGAAAAACAAGACATGGATTTCAAATAATGAATGGATTTACGGGATGAAATCATTTGAGGAAATATTTTGATATTTTATTTATGAAATTCATTAAAATAGAGAAATACGAATTTACAGGTTTAAGCAAAATATTTGGAAAAGATGATGAATGAAAAGACTATGGGAAAAAAGGTCAACATATAGTTTAGTTTAACTCCAAAATGCAAAGAATTCCTTGATCAACTAGGTGGAAAACATGAACATACATGAGATTATTTTAATATTTTGGACTTAGAAATTGTATTCATAGAGATAGCTAGTTGATACATGTGGCAAAGATAACCAAGTTTGAAGGGCAGATAATATATTTTGTGAAAACAATTTCAACCACTCTAGACTCCAAGGTAGAGTACCAACATCAATGAACCAATTCTAAATTACCAATGAATCAATGAACCATCCGTGGAGGTTAGAGAGGGGCACTCCCCGGTTGTTACCACCGTGGGACGAATAATCACCTGGAGTCTGTTGAAGGCTCCTCCTCGGGAAGTTACGCTAGATAGAGCCCCGAACCTGATCAGAGGAGGAGGCCCCTGTGCACGCTTTGCATAGATGCAGAAGTGGACCACGAAAGTCCACCATTGCGCACCTGCTGCCTCGCAAGACCAAGCCTCTTCCGGCTCAGGAAGATGAGGGTGATGATAAAGATGTTTGGATTATGGATTCTGAAGATGCTTGGATGCGTACCTGACGTACAATACTCGGCGGCTCCCATCCTCTGCACACTAGTCCCCAAGCCATCACGTCCACCCACTGATATAGAGGAAGCGATTGCGTAGGCGTACGTCTGCCCCATAGTGGAGGAAGAGCCAAACGCCAATGATAAAGCCGAAGACTAAGGACTGCGGAGCTCCTCAGTTCTTCCTTGTTTTTTGTCATGCTTTCTATCACCACAAAATTTCTAGTCATACTTATGCTCCTTCATATTTTGTACTTTCCAGTTACACCAGCACTTCTGTGCATTTTTTAATTTTTTGTTTCAAGTATTTTCCAGGGTGGTTTCCTCCATGGAGGCAGACCCTAATTTGTGCAACAAAGGCTGGGATTGGTTAAGCGCTGCTTAAAAACTCATCTTGTAGCATATGTATTGTTTCTATTTTCGAATTAATATAGATTAGCCTCATTTACAAAAAAAAAACTACCAAGTATAGCTCATCATCAGGAGAAATGATGATTGGCTAATCAATTTCATCAATAAATAGTGTAGAGAAAGCAAAGGTCAAAACCAAAATAATAATAAAATAATAAAAATTAACGTTAAGAACTTCAATATTTTACCATTTTAACTAACTAATATAATATTATTAATTATAATTGAAAATTTATAAAAATAAATTAGAAGTCAACATACAAACTAAATAAATAAATAAATAATATAAAAATAATAACAAATCTAATGCTGAAAGGCTCATTCTCCAATCCATTATGAGGGAGATGTGTAAAATAATTTAAACAATAAAAAATATATTAACACAACAACTAATTGTTGATATATGTATATATTTCTCTTATAAGTATCTTGGTATAGAACTTAAAGAAATTGTTTGAGTATCCATATTAACTAATATATTTCAATATGAATTTTTTCTCTCCACAGAAAGTGTGTATTTATATATGTGTGTGTGTGTGTGTGTTAACCTTCGCTGGAAAGGAAAAATTAATCTAAGATAAAGTAGAGTAGTTACTTTTTAATAAGAGGAAAATGCGAGACTAATTCAATTTTATACAATTTAAAGAATGAAAAATTATCACATAGATTTATATTAATCCCATATTTATCAAATAGTAAAATGTATTAATTTACGTGTAAATATTCTCAAAATAGAAAAAACAATGTTGGCTATAATAAAAATGAAAAAATATATATGCTATGCATTTTTAATTAGTTGTTCACATGACCTAATATCATGTAGGGTAGTTAGAAGTAAAAAAAATATGTGAGTAAGATGTTTCAACCTTATGTTTTTCAAAAATATTTTAATAAGTAATATCAACTTTATATAAATCTATATATAGAAAAAAAATGTTAAAATAAAATATTTTAATGTATGATAGAATCAAATATCCAATGTGAGTTATGAATAAAATAATTTAGTATGAATTAATATAAAATGACTCAATACATGTAACACCCACGTAAACTATCGTAATTTACAGTTTTTACCATGATTTACAAAAACAATTGTTTCAAGAAACGGTTGAACGAATTCTTGATTAGGTATTTTTTATTTGGGGAGATCGCATGGGTTCCTGCTTCACGCTCAGGATTATTAAAGAAGAGCTCGGATCATATATGGGGGAGCCAATACTTTGGGAAGGAAAAGCAGAGGTGCCCTCTGTTAGTGATACTCCATCTTCGAATGCAGACTTCCCCAGCATTTGATATCCCAACAATCCAACTTCTGTTTCATGTGGCTTGCCATTCCATACACATAGGTTCATGCTTCGAGAAAACTTGGGTAAACTGATCGAAAACTTGGGTTTACTCGCCATGGAGACAAGCTGACACAAGCGAGCAGCGTGCTTCAGGAAATTCTGTAAAATGGAGCATCTTGTGGAGTCTGTGTGGAAAGAGACCGCCTGCAACTTCTGCCAGAAAAGAAATCGCCTACCTACCTACAAATAGTAAGTAAGATACCATGCCATTGCTTTTATTTGATAAGAGTCAACTGGATAAGAGCATTACATTAAACCAAATCAACGTTTATATATAACATGGTGTGGGCGTATATATATTATGAAATTAAAAACTATATGACATTCACATTGTCATATGTTAAATACACGTTGGCATGGTTGTTAACCGAAGCTCGTGGAGTGATATTTCCACGTTCATATCTAACATGGTGTGGGGATATATATATGTTATGAAAATTACAGACTATATGGCATTCATATTGTCATATATTTCAAAAAATACGTTGGCATGACACACTACAAAGTGCCTCCACTATGGGACTGCCAAGATAATAATTTTGGCTAAATTTATTTATTATATAATCTCTTCTTTGTGAGTTAAAAGATATAAGAAAAGATTATATATATATCATATTGTTTTTCTGCTAAAAGATTATTAGAAAATAGAAAATATACTAATGATCTTTCTCATATCTCTTGGGATAAGTTACACATACCAAGAAAGTGGTATTTTATTAGTTTATTGGGATATGATTGAACACAAAATCACTGTTGACTATTTTCGAAAAGAATGTATTTATCTTGGGGGTAGAAGATAAGTTACATATACCAAGAGAATGGTATTTCATTAATTTATTGGGATTTGATTGGAAACAAATTCCCCGTTGACTATTTTCGTAAGAATGTATTTATCTTGGGAGTAGAAGATAAGTCCATTGCGTTAATTCCTTCGCAAGGGTTTGCAAAGGTTACATGTTAACTTTGTTATTATTTTAAAAGGGTCTATCTAGCTCTTATGCCCAAATAAGGGTTAGATATGGTACTTTATTGTTAAAAGTACCATAAAACCATGGGTAGATTACCATGGTGTTTGCAAATATTATTTATTTAATAAATCCATGGATTGTTTACCATGGTGTTGGTAAAGTTAAGTTATTTAATAAATTCATGGTTAAAGGAACTAATTAGTTTATTTCCTTAGATGAACAAACTAAGTGATTATTTTATATTATCATGATTATGATGTTAATTCTCTTTGGAAAAAAATCATGCATATACATGCAATATATGTATTAACTTTTATTGAAAAAGAATATACTTATTTGTATGTAGAAAGATAGCTTGTAGTATTAAACTATATTGAATATAATTGTTTAGTACAATCTTTGGAAAAGAGGACATGTATTTATAATCTTAATTGCATATTTTTACAAAAAGAAAACATATGTTTACATGCTCACTATCATTGAGATTTTCTTTAGGAAGATTCGTGAAGGAGGTTATGTGCTTCATTGTGTAAGCACTCCTTTAGGGAGACTCTTTTGGAATCGATATGCATTTGCATGCATGGGAGCAACATCTGTTATGTTAGCTTGCATTCCATGCACTAAAAGTAATAGCTTAAGGGTTAGCTATTTTGATTAAATTTATGTAAATCACATGCATAAATATCTTAACTGATGTATCAGTTTATTTTAAATAAAAGCTTGGGAGATGTAGCCATTTTCTTGCAGGAATGTGTGCTTATGCGACGGAAACATTAGTTATTGTGATGACTTATAACCAGCACATATGAGGTATGTGTTGTTAAAGGGAGAATGTCAAGGTACTTTACTTGCTTGTCATGAATATACTTGAGTAGATGGAGAAATTAATATAGTATAGATATGTGAAATGATTGATTAATACTTTATGAATCTTGACATCATTGTGTGTTGAAGGCATCATAGCAGGGAATGATGGTGACATGTACTAAGGAATATTATGCGTGTCATGTACAAAGGAAAATTATACTTGTCCTGGTGGCAGGTAAATGATTAATGTTCATGCAGATGTGTGCAAGTTGCAGGAAGGTCCAATGTACGATGGTCCATTGTAGGTACATCCATGCCACCAAGATATGAAGATCTAAAGATATGAAGACCAAAGGGTAAATGGTATCATATTTATTGTAATGGCTTTAAGTTAGATATTTTCATATTTCCTTGTAAGATTATATAAACGATGGTTAAGGGATGGTCTCCCTTATAAGCCATTGAGTGATGGGCTGAACACCCTCATGAGCGTTTAATAATAAAATTAAACGTTTGCTGGTTTTCACCCTACGGGGTTTCCATTGTATATTGGTGTTCAATGATGTGATTGATTATGGCGTCAAGATGATGATGTTGATTCCCTTTCTTGCTGTGATATTTATAATGTCAAGTATGTGATGACAACATGAAAAATTAAATGAGTGGAAGGTTACATCATATGGTATTATGTTAATGAATTGTAATGGAAGCTATAATTGGTTAAGGAGCTTAATATCCTTATTCTAAATTTACACTATGAATTGGTAAACATTCTATGTAATGATGAGTAAGGAATATTTAATGGTGAATGGTTAGTTACCCATGAGTAACTTGTACAATTTTTTTTTTATCTCCTTACATTTCCATGTGAAGTTAACGGTGTATGTTACAAGTGGTATCAGAGCCAAGTTGCAACACTGGCGCCTTTGGGAGTTAGCGAAAAGAAATTGAGGGATTTGAGATGAAAAGCATCGCATCTCTAATCCAGGTTGAACAATGAGTTTCAAGAGATAAGTATTAATATATTTCTTGTCTTGAAAGTAGTAGTTATTGCATTTATGGAAAACACACTGCTTACAAAGTAAATAACTGTTGAGTTAGAGTTTCTTTAAAAAGGATATGTATTTTCCATGTACGTAAGTTTCCTTGAAAGGAGTTGGGAATTTGGTTTCTTGGAAAAGAAACATGTGTGTGCTTGAAAATTTAACTAATATACATTTGATTATTCTTGAGAGAAATATGTATATCCTGAAAATAAATCTTGCATGTAAATATTGCAACTGAAAGAGACCAATATAGAGTAAAATGTGGTTTTACTTAATATACAAGATTCTGCTAGTTCTTTTGGAAAGTAATAAAGCATTGCTAATATGATAATCTTTTAGAAAGATATACCATGGTAAAAGACCAAACTACTATGCTATTTTTGCTGAGAAGAACCCATGTGAGTTCTTGCAAATATTACTAGTACGCATCTTGAAAGGTGTGAGCAGTAGTAAAACATAAATAAGTAAACTTGCTTGCTTATATATATATCCTATTTAAGAAAAGATAGGAAGCCTGTTTTCTTTTAAAATGGATTTCGTACTTGTGTGTTAAATGATAAGCCTCTTGAATATATGACATTGCTAGATGGATTATGTCAACTTCTTAGTTTAGGTATATTAAAGGTTAAGTTAACCTTGTTAGTGTTGCGTAGTTTTTATGCATAAAAGAGGCTATCTATGGTAAATTCCTGGAAGCAAAGCATGAGCAACTTGCATGTAGAATCATAGAGGAACAAGGTTCTTTGCATGCAATAGTTGTATTAGATTCCATCGGAAAGAACATAAGTCTATATGTGGAAATGACAACATGTTTTGTTATCATACTTTAGAAAATATTCTTTGGCAAAGAAGATGAATTACATGTACAAAAACTAAAGTAATGTTTTGGTTTCCTTGAAATATATACATGGCTAATGTAGGTATAATATTTCGAGAATAAGGCATGTATTCTTATGTTTTATTCCATTAGTTTTATGGAAAAGAAAACCATGTTTTGCATTCCTATTATTTTATATTTCCTCGAAGAGGAATCATGAGTTGCCTACTCGATTATGTTAAGTACTCTGTTGGGAAATTAAGATTAGAATCTTTATGCATTGTATGCATAGGAACTATAGCCAATGTGTTAGCTTTATTATATTTGCATGTTCCAAAGGCAAATCTGAAATGGTGGTTCTTTTGTTAAAGTTTAAGTAAAGCGAATGCACATTGTGTCATTTTCCATTAAAGTAATCTATGAACAAATATAGTGATTTGTCTTATACGAATGTGTGCGTGTGTGAAAAATGTCATAATAATGTGGGAGTTATTTGACATGAATCGATAATTACTTACTCACACTAATGTAGAGATGTTAGAAGAAAACATGTTGTGACAATGTATTCACATCTCATATACGCGTAGGAATTGAGCGTGAATGTTGCAGTTATTGATTATGAGGTCACCGTGGAGTCTGCTGCAACAATAAAAATCATGAAGACAATAGCATCATGGAAACGCTGTCATGAAGATGATGGCATCGTGGAAATATGTGAAAGGAAAACGTGAATAGGTGTTAAAAGATTACTCAAAGAGTGATTATTTATTGATTAAGGATTGATTATTTGTTGATTAAGGCTTTATCTAATCATGCTAAAAAATCTTATCGATGCTGCTAAAAGAAAACATTGTTGTAGAGGAGCAATATGAATTTCCTGAGGGGGAAGAGTACTGCAGTAGAGAGAGAAGTTCTTCAAATAAAATAAAGATAAGTATTTTATTTTATTTTATTTTAAGAAGTCTATGCATATGCATGTTGATTTCCTTTAAAAACGAATTGTTATATACATGGCATTGCATGAGATTAGCTTCCATTTAAGATAATTCTTAAAAAAGTACATGCTATTATAATATACTTTTTTCCGGATAAGAATATGCTTATGAGATTAATATGTGTATTATGCTTTATTTCTTTAGGAAAGGAAGTATAAAAAACATGAAAGAAAAATAGCTACCTTTCATTTAAGTTGGAAAAGAAGTAGTTGTTTTTGCATGCAATAAAATTTCTAAGTTACCATGCACTACTTTAAAAAGATGAATGTGTATAGTGATGGTGTGAGAAATTAATGCATGAATGCAAAAGATGAAGAAAGTCCTACTATAAAATGATAGAGTGTTAAAATTAAATTGAATGAAATCTCTTAATGGATCAAGTTATGAAACTTAACTAAATGACTAGTTGACTAACTAGTATTTACATGAGTCGTCAATGATGCATTAAAACTATTGACTAGTTATGAATGAATAACTAATGAAAGTTATATGCACGAATCAATTTTGACTAAAGCTATTTGAAAGTTGTGAACAAGTGATTATGATAATTACTTCGTATGTCAGTCTGTTGGAACAGAACATTATGAGAATTGGAAATGTTTGCATGAGATAATAACATTATGAGAATTGGAAATGTTTGCATGAGATAATATGTGCTTGAGAAATACATATTTACGATTAGCATTGTTTCTTATAGTAAGCATGGGTAGCTTAATAGAAACATAAAATCTGTGAAAATAAAACATCACAACCATTGCAATGTGAATTGCAACAGTAAATTTTAAAGTATCATGTTTTAATGTACAACACCTGTATGTTACTTCCAGGGGGGAAGTTGTGACAGCTTCATTAAAGTTAACTAGTATTAACTAGTTAAAGACAATTTGTTTAATTTTCTTTTATCGAACAAGAAAAAGTTAAATCGTCATTGTTGATAAAGAAAATTATTTAATTTGCTGGAATTAATTAATGAAAAGAAAATCTTTCTAAGTTGATGGTAAAAATGTTTCCAAGAATAGGAAGTGGTTGGGAACAGTTGGAAAGACAGTTACCTACTCCTCTGAGTATAAAGCTGGATCCCCGAGGAGGAGTAGGCATTCTGTGAAATTGGTAAGCGGGGAGTATTTTCTAGAGCTAGTTGGGACCAGTTGAAAATAGCTTACAACAACCCTTGTAAAGCCAAAAACATCTGAGTGTGACTGGAATTGGAGAATTGGACCGGACTGTCCCGAATTTCTCTTCCAGACTTTTTTGAGTATGACTGGATTGGCCATCCAGAGTTCATAGCAGAAATATCCACTGTAAACCCATGGCACTGTCCAGATTCTGGAGCTAGGGGGCAAGTGGAGGACGTAATAACCTCACTTGATGGTTGGGAGGACCACAGCTTGAAAGACTAAATTTCCAGATAAGTATAAATCGATCCTATGGATTAGGAGGAGAATTTTGTTTATCATTGTGGTTCTCATAGTGGAACAAGTTAAGTAAATTTTGTGTTATATTAAAATGAATTATTGAATGTATAAGTTCATTTATTTTATTACTAATTTGTTTGAATTTCTTAGTAGATGCTAGGATATGACCATGGTGCATTGATTGACCGTTGGTATGATGAAGAGAGCTAGGTGCTCTCTGAGTACTTTTTTTAAGTACTTTATGGATGTCTTTAGCAGGAGCTAAGACAGTGTGCACATGATGCATTTATGAGAGGGTTGGTTCTCTCTGAGTACTTATGGAAGTACTTTGATTAAAACATCTCTTTATATTGCAATAATGTTTGATGGTTGCAAGTCTTTTCATTTGATTGAAACTATGTGACTAATGTGATTGAATTGCTAGTCATACATTACAGGCTCTTTCCAGGAAGTTTTGATGGGTGTTCAACCATTCGATGAGAGGTTGCGTAAAAGCCATCATTTCTACCAATAGTAATTAGTAAGTTCGTATAGAGATTTTTCTATACCTTTGTGAATTGAATAAGGGATAAGCAGAAGAAATGGAAATGAAATTTTCTTTGCACTATACATGCTCATGAATATGGATAAAAACATTATTGTTTCAATTAATGGCATTTAAGGAAACGAAAGTGTCTCATTGCCAAGGGGAAGGAGCCCCTTTGGATTGCTTATATTATTATATCATGAGTATAAGTTTAATTTCAGTGAGAGAAGCACACCGAGGATAGTGTTCTCTTAAGGGGGGGAGTATGTAATGCCCACGTAAACTATAGTAATTTATATTTTTTACCATGATTTACAAAAACAGTTGTTTCAAGAAACGGTTGAACAAATTCTTGATTAGGTATTCGTTATTTGGGGAGATCGCATGGGTTCCTGCTTCACGCTCTGGATTATTAAAGAAGAGCTCGGATAAGATATGGGGGAGCTAATACTTTGGGAAGGAAAATCGGAGGTGCCCTCTGTTAGTGATACTCCAGCTTTGAATGCAGACTTCCCCAGCATTTGATATCCCAACAATCCAACTTCTGTTTCATGTGGCTTGCCATTCCATACACATAGGTTCATGCTTCGAGAAAACCTGGGTAAACTAATCGAAAACTTGGGTTTACTCGCCATGGATCCAAGCCGGCACAAGTGAGCAGCGTGCTTCAGGAAATTCTGCAAAATGGAGCATCTTGTGGAGTCTGTGTGGAAAGAGACCGCCTGCAACTTCTGCCAGAAAAGAAATCGCCTACCTACCTACAAATAGTAAGTAAGATACCATGCCATTGCTTTTATTTAATAAGAGTTGACTGGATAAGAGCATTACATTAAACCAAATCAATGTTTATATATAACATGGTGTGGGCGTATATATATTATGAAATTATAAACTATATGGCATTCACATTGTCATATGTTAAATACATGTTGGCATGGTTGTTAACCGAAGCTCGTGGAGTGATATTTCCATGTTTATATCTAACATGGCGTGGGGATATATATATGTTATGAAAATTACAGACCATATGGCATTCATATTGTCATATATTTCAAAAAATACGTTGGCATGACACACTACAAAGTGCCTCCACTATGGGACTGCCAAGATAATAATTTTGGCTAAATTTATTTATTATATAATCTCTTCTTTGTGAGTTAAAAGATATAAGAAAATATTATATATATATCATATTGTTTTTCTGCTAAAAGATTATTAGAAAATATAAAATATATTAATGATCTTTCTCATATATCTTGGGATAAGTTACACATACCAAGAAAGTGGTATTTTATTAGTTTGTTGGGATATGACTGAACACAAAATCACTGTTGACTATTTTCAAAAAGAATGTATTTATCTTGGGGGTAGAAGATAAGTTACATATACCAAGAGAATGGTATTTCATTAATTTATTGGGATTTGATTGGAAACAAATTCCCTGTTGAATATTTTCGTAAGAATGTATTTATCTTGGGAGTAGAAGATAAGTCCATTGCGTTAATTCCTTCGCAAGGGTTTGCAAAGGTTACATGTT
Source organism: Pinus albicaulis (assembly GCA_034641835.2). Lineage (NCBI taxonomy): Eukaryota > Viridiplantae > Streptophyta > Pinopsida > Pinales > Pinaceae > Pinus > Pinus albicaulis. Next base: position 323,525,863 of record CM076572.1, read on the forward strand.
AACTTTGTTATTATTTTAAAAGGGTCTATCTAGCTCTTATGCCCAAATAAGGGTTAGATATGGTACTTTATTGTTAAAAGTACCATAAAACCATGGGTAGATTACCATGGTGTTTGCAAATATTATTTATTTAATAAATCCATGGATTGTTTACCATGGTGTTGGTAAAGTTAAGTTATTTAATAAATTCATGGTTAAAGGAACTAATCAGTTTATTTCCTTAGATGAACAAACTAAGTGATTATTTTATATTATCATGATTATGATGTTAATTCCCTTTGGAAAAAAATCATGCATATACATGCAATATATGTATTAAATTTTATTGAAAAAGAATATATACACTTATTGCAGCATGTAGAAAGATGGCTGTAGTGATAAACTATTGAATATAATTGGCATTTTAGAAAATTACAATCCTTTTGGAAAAGAGGACATATATTTATAATCTTAATTATATTTTACAAAAGAAATAATATAATTTGTGCTCACTAGCCAGATTTACTCTTTGGAAGATTAGTGAAGGAGAGATTTATGTGCTTCATTGTGTAGCACTCCTTTAAGGAGACTCTTTTTGGAATTGATATGCATTTGCATACATGATGACTTATCTGATATGTTAGCTATTAGCTTGCAGTCCATGCACTAAAATTAATAGCTTAAGGGTTAGCTATTTTGAATAAATTTATGTAAATCACATGCATAAATATCTTAACTGATGTATCAGATTATTTTAAAGAAAGGCTTGGGAGATGTAGCCATTGTCTTGCAGGAAGGTGTTCTTATGCGACGGAAGCATTAGTTATTGTGATGACTTATAACCAACACATATGAGGTATGTGTCGTTAAAGAGAGAAGGACAAGGCACTTTACTTGCATGTCATGAATATACATGAGTAGATGGAGAAGCTACTATAGTATAGATATGTGAAATGATTGATTAATACTTTATGAATCTTGACATCATTTTATGTTGAAGGCATCATAGCAGGGAATGATGGTGACATGTACAAAGGAATATTATGCTTGTCATGTACAAAGGAAAATTATGCTTGTCCTGGTGGCAGGTAAATGATTAATGTTCATGCAGATGAGTGCGAGTTGCAGGAAGGTCCAATGTACGATGGTCCATTGTAGGTACATCCATGCCACCAAGATGTGAAGATGTGAAGATATGAAGACCAGAGGGTAAATGGTATCATATTTATTGTAATGGCTTTAAGCTAGATATTTGCATATTTCCTTGTAAGATTATATAAACGATGGTTAAGGGATGGTCTCCCTTATAAGCCATTGAGTGATGGGCTGAACACCCTCATGAGCGTTTAATAATAAAATTAAACGTTTGCTGGTTTTCAACCTATAGGGTTTCCAGGGTATATTGGTGTTCAATGATGTGATTGATTATGGCGTCAAGATGATGATGTTGATTCCCTTTCTTGCTGTGATATTTATAATGTCAAGTATGTGATGACAACATGAAAAATTAAATGAGTGGAAGGTTACATCATATGGTATTATGTTAATGAATTGTAATGGAAGTTGTAATTGGTTAAGGAGCTTAATATCCTTATTCTAAATTTACACTATGAATTGGTAAACATTCTATGTAATGATGAGTAAGGAATATTTAATGGTGAATGGTTAGTTACAAATGAGTAACTTGTACAATTTTTTTTTTTTATCTCCTTACATTTCCATGTGAAGTTAACGGTGTATGTTACAATACACATGTAATCTCTATAACATTCAAAAATGCAATATAAATAGTAAAAAAACACACATTGTTTTTTGTATTCAAAAATAAATTTGCAAGAAAAGAAATTTGATCTCATTCAATTCAGGTTAGATCGATGTTTTAGATAGATCTATGCTAATTGATATAAAAAGTTATAATTTATACCCATTTTACCTATAAAAAATATTAATAAAATTATATAAAAAAATTAAAAAAATAAATTAAAATCCTAAAATCCTAAAAATATTAATTCCAATTTAGGTTGGAGATAAAATTTCGAGACACTACAATGTCAATAATGTTAAGAGTTAACTTAAAAATACCATTGAGTAACAACTTTTTAAACCACATCACTCCAAATCACAAATATTTTTTTAATTTTATATTATAAGTATAAAATTAATATGAATGTGGATGGTTTAGAAACAGATTATTATTTTTTTTTTGTTAAAACTTAAAATTATATTTTATTTTTTTATACATTAATTATTTTTTACAAAATCATTTTAATATATTAATTTTTAGAAATTCATTATAATTTAATTCGACGTAGGAATAGAAAAGAGGGTTATGGTATTATTATCATTTTGTAACACTAAGCCCATAAAGAACCATGTATTAAGTGTATGAACCATCACGAAACTTTGGAGTAAAACTTCAGGACGGTATAAAAGTAAGACAATTGTCATTAATTAGGTAGAAAAATATTCAAATATTAAATGTGAACTTGCTTGTTCTTTCAATGGATATAATTAATTAATTGTAATTAAGTGGGTTATGGTATTATTATTATCTTGATACTACTTGTAAAACTACTGTTAGAGTAACTTTAATTATTATTTTTTTATTATATGTTTCCTTCAATTTTATTTTCACGGGATTTACTTTCAACCCAACGTGAAGGCACAGTTGGAATTTGGATATTTTTTTAATTAGTTGTACAATTTTATGTTTAAATTTTTTCTCTTCATTAGTGATGTTTTCATAATAAATTAACCTTTTAGCAATAAAAGTTTGATTAAAAAATTTGGATGTTTTTCTTCATTTTCTTTGGGTTTTGAAGTGTGATGTATCTGTGTGAAAGTCTTTTAGTAACTAAAGTTTCAAGAGAAATTACTGATTTTTGACAAAGTAAAATTTCCTCAATGTATTTTAGGATCTACTGAAGAAAGCTAAGGCACACATAGAAATCAGTCTTTGTATTCTTTCTCACAAAATCATGTTCCAGTAGTGGATCTTCTTCTGTCATGCATCCCTCTGTTAATTATGTCTATGTCATTATAAGAATAACAAGCCAAAGAAATCTAAGACTTGGAGAGAAATCAGTGTCTGTTCTCAGAAATTAATTATTAGTGTTGACTAAATTCTATCGCAGTTGTGGCAAGGAGTTGAAATTGCAGGAAATTAATTTGGCTATGATGTACTATTTGTTAATATCTATTTTCTCATTGTTAGTATCTATTTTCACATGCATGGAAGGCAATGTACCCCTAAAAGTTTAATAATTATAATAACTAAAATTAAAATTTCTCAAAATTAAGCAGGGTGAAAAGCCTAATAATCGGGAACGATTATGATCATTGAAAAATATAGAACCCACGAGCAGAATACATAGAGTTACAAAGATAAAAGGAAGAGAGGAGTGTATGTGCATGAAAAGCCCCCCTTCTTGACAACCTACGAATGCCATCCTCAAAACTCCAATCCACTCGACTAGATTGTGTATCAAAACAATATAAATGAATCAGAGTTCAATGAAGGAATGGGGTAACCGAGAAACTTTATAGATAATGGTAACTTTAATGTCACTCTACTAAACCTAACTGCCATAATAAAAAATGTCCCCACCTTCTAAGTAGTCCCATCATGGTCCACCATAAGACCAAAAACCAAAAGATATGATTTTTTATAAATGTCATATCTTTTATAAATGTTTGGATGGCCATTGGCCAATGATTAACTATGGTTTTCCTACCAAATTCCAATGGATGATTATTCAAAAGTATTGAGAGTTAGTTTAGTCTCTAAGGCATAGCCAACAATCTTATTGGATAATTCTAGATTACCTCTCCATTGGATGATTATATATTTTTCATCTACTTTTTCACATAAGTCTTGGTTGATGTTAGATATTTGTCTTCTATTCCTTTAGTGAAACTGAGGGTTAACTTTGATCTTCCATTAATAATTAGACTTGCATGAATATCCATGATTTTATACTAACCCACAATGGTCAATGTTGATGTATATCCTTGGACCATTGATCTTACAATTAGCTCACTAATCATATTCAATTTTCTCTAGTTCAACCCAACAGAATAAGTGAAACAAAAAATGAAGTCTTGATTTTTCTTTCCAGTGTTGCCTACATAATACAAATACTTTTGAAAAAAAAATAATATATAAATTTTCATCATTCAGGCGAAAAGAAATTTGAATTTTCTTAATGAATATTCTTACAATTAATATATTATATTGCTCAGGGAATAGGTGTTAATTTCAAACTCTGGTTTCACAGAAATAAATTACCCTAGCAGTTCAAACTTCAAACCGACCTTATGAAATTAAAATCTTGCCGCAACTCAAACCCACAAGAAAAAATCAATGCCTAACTTGGTTTCCTGAACCAATCTTGAGTTGGTTTCCTTAGAGTCAATGTTGAGCTAGGCATAAGCTTGAATTCCTTGAGAGTTCGAGTGTCAAGAACTAGACCGCCAAAAGATTCTATTATGCGCCTGTGTAGTTTATTGTTTGAAGAAGAAGCCAAGCCATCAACTATATTAAAATTGCTTCATGCTAGCACTGATTGGCATTATAATTTCTTAGTGCTACGGTGGTACTTCTGCAGTACTTCATGAATCACAACCTTGGAAGTTCGTCGATCAGGGGGATTTATTCTTTCTTTCGTGTCTTCTATAAAAGGAAGGCTTTGTGAAATTTTCATAATAGGCAGAGAAAATGAGATTAATTTTAATTTTAAAATATCAATAATGATCTATGGTGATTCCATTATTAAACTACAAATTTTCAGTGAGCCAACAAAGTAACTATAAGAGTAACTTTCCCTTATAGTTTGAGTCCAACCTTGTAGTTGGGCAGAGGAGTCAATTTGCAAAAATATTGGTAAATGGAAGATAAAGGGTGTAAGAATTTTTTTGAAAAAATTTTAAACGTAAAAGTTACGTCTTCCATCCCTCCTAACACGTCAACAAAAAAAAATCCACAAGTTCCAGTCGTCAAATACGGGAAAATGCCCAATGACAGGCAAAACTCCCATCAAATTCCATCCCTGCGTGGAGGTTTCCATGCGAAGAATCTTTTTGCAACATGTGAAAGTTGCATTTGGTATTAACTAGTTGTTAACTAGTAAAATGTCATTTTTTTATTATTTTAAAGAAAAGACTAAGACATTTAATGTTTTCAGGAAAAGTTTATTTTCTTTGTTTTTAATTGAAAAATAAAATTGGTTATGGCAAAACAGTTCCATAAAAAGTAAAAAGGTTGATGGTAAAAGTATTCTAATAACTGGGAGGTGGTTGGACAGTTTGAGCAGTTACCTGTTCCTCTGAGGATAAGAGGCATATCCCAATGAGGAATGGAGGTTCTGTTCATGGACTAAGGAGAGAGTGAGAGATTTCTTGAGCTGGTAAAGACTAGTGGAAACCACACAACATTCTTGAGATTTTCTGGTACTGACTAGACTTGTTGTCCTAAGGTCACAGTGGAAAAATTTTTCAACCTATACCTCTCAGGTGTGGAGCACGAGGGAAAGAGAAGGACATAATCGCCTCTCTTGAAGGTTGGGTGGAAATCAACAGCGAAATTCACTTTCAGATAAGTGATTGTTTATTCCAGAATAATTAGACAGGAAAGTTATTTCAGCTATTTGTACACAGATATGTGTTTACCTAGCTTCAGGAAATAATATTTTTTTTTTGGAACAAAACTCAGTAGTAAAAGGAATGAGTTTGTGAATTATAAATGACTTATCAATTATTTACAAATTCCGAGATTACCATTATAAGTTTTTGTAGAGTAATCTTGTGAGATTTTACATAAGAAAAAAAAGCAAGACTTGCTGCAAGGTATTTGGGAAAATACAGTAGATAGTTATTAAGAAAAAAACTCTGCCGAACCATGAAATAGACTACTGTATATAGTATTTATTGCCAGAATTTTTAAATCTGTCAAAATTCATTCTGAAGGAACATTGACCGAGAATTATATTAATAGAATGATTAATTACAAATTTTCTGTGCAAAAGGAACAAAGCCAATGAAATAGTATTTGGAAGATCACTTCCGCCTAAAATCTATGGCAAGGTGAACCATTGGTTCTGGGTACATGGAAGTAACCCCAAAACCAATACTCGTCACTACCCCTAACTACCTATACTTGGACGGAGTTTAAAGGTGGTGCAGTCACCAAGTAGCAGGTAAATACATAACGGTATGATGATATTTTTAAAAGAAGGAAGAAAAATGGAAAATAGGATTACAATAAAGACAATATATATATATAAACTAGAAGTTCGAGGCCTAAAGCCCGAACCTAAAACCATGTAATTGAATGACAGAGAAACACGCATAAGTATAAAGAGAATTGGATCGTACAATCATTAAGTTGCTATAAGTAACATGGATAAGAAACATAGTATATATATACATATAAAACGAACTGAAGCTTTGTCTCCAAAATTACAATAGTAGCAATTCCAAAATGAAATCGACTTAAGAGCCGAGTTAATGGGGAACCATTATTCTTTAGAAAACAATACATAACCAAAACAATGAAGATTACAGTATAAAATAATGCGAGATAATTAACCGAGGCCTAAAAGTTTTGGCTTGGGAAAATGTTTAAATAACTTCATAAATTTGCAGAAGGAACAATACTTATAAACAACTTTGAAAAAAAAAACCGAGGCACGACAGATAATCCATGTGACTGAACAGATGTTGGGACTATATTCTAGTGATTGTTACAAATTCGCTAGAGAGAGGAAGGGTCCTTGACACGGAGCGAAAAATTTTAAATAGTACCTGGAAGATGGTGCCAAATTTTTTAGCAGGAAGCTGAGAATTCGATGTGCAATAAAAAGATATCATCATAGGAGACCCTACCATTCGATAAGGGAACTAGCCTACAACAAACAAAATCCACATAAAAATTATGTGAGGTATAAAATGAAGAAATAACATAAATAATATTGTAAATACAAAGAACCAAACCAAAGGAAAATAAAATAAACCAGAAATTTGGATATACCTGTAGATGATAATCTCCACGATTTATCCGAGCTTTGAACTAGAAACACAATAAAATTATGAAGATTAAAAAACCATATCTGTATTTGAAAAAGAAGATAAAACATGATTGAGGAAAGCCAGAAAACAAGTAATGCATCGACAGAAGTGAGGGTTTTACCTGAGCTGAGTAGAGTGAAATCAACGTGAAAGAAATCTGAAACTTGCGATGGCGGAAAAGGCCGAAATCTTGCCAAAAAACCAGAGCAGTATGGATTGAGACACCGATTCCAACTCATGGATATCCTCGAGGTTCTTCTCCTTTCCATACTGCAACCAATGGGGCACTTCACCATTGAAAAACTCACAAGCAGTGACGGTTCTCGATACCAGCCGAAATAGGCCTTCAATACTGTGGCATCAACACTCTCAGAAATAGAGTAAAAAACCCGACGCAGAAGCAAAGACAAATGACCTCATCACTTAGGGTTTGCTAGAATAATAAGTCATTTCCCGCTGGAAATGTTAACTGTAGATCTCTAGGAAATCAAGTGGTGAGATCAAAGCAGGTGGCCATTGAAACTCGAACCGAACCCATGGATAATCACACAACTGTCATGGTATTTACTAGCCAGGATGAAGAGCATTTAATTATTAAGACGTGCCAGCACAAAGCCTAAGTATTCACAGTCTTCAATAATTTACGCATAAATGCGATGATAAGATAGACTATTAATGCTATGATATTATTAAAGCTTAGGGTTAGTTTAAAGAAATGCACAAAAAACCCTTGAAGACATATAAATATTATAGTTTGTCGTAAATATATCACAACCCAAAGTCACGGGAGGGATTAATAACTAGAGAATTACATATTTGTGATAAGGTTTAAAACCTTTAAATTAAAAGTAGAGTGTGGAGTAAATAAGACTTATGTTAAGGTTTTTTTTTATGTTTTACTATTTTGGTTAGCTATAGAGTAAGAAGTAATTTTTTTTTTTTTTTTTTTAAGTTGTATGGTATGAGTGTTGCAAGTGGTATCAGAGCAGCGTTCGTACGCTACAACCTTAGGGGTCACCTAACAATTTAAGATGTGTGTATACTAATGCACAGAAAAGAAGTAGTACTGCAAGGGACAACATGAGAAGGGGATCGACATAGAAAACTCCTCAGAATACTGGGGAACCTACACCTCAAGAAAAACCATAAATGAACCCAGAGATGTGGATTCAATTGAGTGTAGATCAACACCAGCAAACTAGTAGACTGTTGGAGGAGCAAGAGCACCAGACCAGCATACTGTTAAGTATGGTGCAGAAGTTGCAGGAGGAAATGGTCCGTTTGAGAAGTGACAATGAACGTTTGATGCAAGAATAGGAAAGGATACTTAAGAGCCTTTCTGACGAGAAGAATCAAGGGGTATTACAACCCAGTCCCGATCGGGGAATGCAGGAAGAGAACGAACGACAAACTAAATACCAAACCACGAACAGAATGGGCAGGAGTCCTTCATAGAGAACCAACAAAAAAAAAAACTATAATGAAGCAGAGTCTGGTAATGTGTCAGACCAGTAAGAAGTTAAGAAGAAAAAAGTGGAGCTTCAAGGTGAGTTTCGAAAAATAAAACCACCTACATTTGATGGAGAAGTTGAGGAAGTGGCAGAGGTTTGGTTGATAAATATGAATAAATATTTTCAAATGTATGAGTACAAAAACAACCTAAAAGCCATATTGGCCATATATCTGCTGAGAAAAAAAGCCACCTTGTGGTGGGAGGAGGTAAAGAATGTTCACAACATTGAAGATCAAGATGTTACATGGGAATCATTCTAGTAATACTTTAAAGATAAGTATTTGACAAAAAAAATTTATGATGAAAAATCTAGATAATTCCATGACTTGAAACTGGGTCAGATGACTATGGACGAGTTTATTACCAAGTTCACATGCCTATTAAGATATGTCCCATATCTCAGAGATGAAAATTCTAAGGTTCAAAGGTTCCTGAGTATTTTTCCAACCCACATGAAGGAACAAATTGAATTTGTAAATCCTAGGACCATGGACGAAGAAATTCGTAAGGCAAGGATGTGATACCAGTAGTCCAAGGAAAAATGGGAAGTGGGAAAAAGTTGGCAGCAAAATAAAGGATAGAAAAATAGTTCAAACTTCAAGAGTGCTAGAAGTAATAATTTAAGAATTATGCACGAGGTTCTGTAAGCAAGAAGTTTGGCAGAAAACATCAAAGAACCCGATGGCCTCCTGAAGAGAGACCTACAGAGGCTTCTAGCAAATCTGAGCAAGGGAAAGTAACCAAACCACATCTGCAATGTTGGGGGTGTGGTGAGGCACATTATTAGAAAAATTTCCCACGATGAGGAAGAAGTGAAGCAGTTGCAAACTTGCAGGAGGCTTCTACAGTAGGTGATGTGGCTTGAAACATACCTCGAATCAATACATCGTTGGAGAATCGATGGGCAGATTATCAGCCAACAATGATAGAGTTGGAAGGTAAGTTACTGTCTCAATCTGTTTCTATTTTGGTTAACCCAGGTGCAAGTCTAAGTTATGTTAATCCCAAAATAGTAGAAGTATGTAAATTGAAGTGTCAGAAATTCAAAAATCCTTGGTTGGTACAGCTAGGTACAGGAGATAAAAGTAAAGTGAGTGCAAAAATTCCAAACTGCTTATTGGAAATTGCAGATCAATAGTTGAATGTGGACCTGAATATACTACCATTGGGGTCCTATGATGTTTTTCTAGGTATGGATTGGCTAGAAAAACATTGGACTTTGGTGGAATGTAAGGAAAATATTATTTATTACAGAATGCAAGATAGAATACGCAAAGTGATTCAGGGAATCAAGAAACCGCTACAACTGCGTCTTATTACAACATCCCAAATGGATAAGTGTATGAGGAAGGGGTGTCAGATTTATGCTATCCAGGTGGGATATGTCAATTCCAAGGAGAAGGCCCCTATGATGGAGAACATACCAGTGGTACAAGATTTTATGGATGTATTTCCAGAAAACATACCTGAATTACCCCCAAGAAGAGATATTGACTTCACCATTGAGTTAATGCCAGGAGCATCGCCTGTGTCAAGGGCTCCTTACAAAATGAGTGTTATAGAATTAATTGAATTGAAAATGCAGTTGCAAGAGCTGTTGGACAAAGGATACATTCGTCTGAGTGTGTCCCCTTGGGGAGCACCAATGATGTTCGTAAAGAAGAAGGATGGAACCATGTGAATGTGCATGGACTATGGAAAACTAAATAAATTAACAATAAAAAATAAATATCCTTTACCAAGGATTGATGACCTGTTCGATCAGGTGAAGGGGGCCACAATATTTTCAAAAATAGATTTAAGGTCTGGATACCATCAGATCTGGATCAAGGATGAAGATATTTATAAGGCTGCTTTCTGTACCAGGTACAAGCATTATGAGTGGGTGGTGCTACCCTTTTGGTTAACCAATGCGCCAACACCATTTAAGAGGTTAATGCATGGTATATTTCACCCATTCCTAGATAAATTTGTACTCATATTTATTGACAATATCTTAATCTATTCTAAGAACCAAGAAGAGCACAGAGAACATCTAAATATAGTGCTGGAAATGTTAAGGAAACACCATCTGTATGCTAAGTTTAGCAAATGTGATTACTTCAAAATAGAATTCCAGTACTTAGGCCATGTCATTTCAATAGAAGGGATTGTTGTTGATCTAGAGAAAATTAATACAATCATGGAATTGTGTGTGCCCCAAAATGTGGCAGATATCCGATCCTTTATGGGATTGGCAGGGTACTACTGAAGATTTATTGAATGGTTCTCTAGAATCGCTTTTCCAATCACCTCTTTGCAGAGAAAAGGAAAAGTCTTTAAGTGGACTAATGAGTGCCAGAATAGTTTCGAGAGGTTGAAGCAGCTATTGACCATAGTGTTGAGGGTAGTTTACCCCAACAAAGAATTTGAGGTTTGTACAGACACTTGTAAAGAGGTATTTGGGGCAGTTTTATCTCATGGAAGGAAAGGTAGTGGTCTATGAGTCAAGAAAGTTAAAAGAGCATGAGAAAATATATTCAGCCTATGATCTGGAGTTAACAACAGTGGTACATGCACTCTGGGTATGGAGACACTACCTACTAGGAAAGAAGTTTGTATTAAAAATTGATCATAGTAGCTTGACCAATTACTTCAAGCAAGCTAATTTCAACTCCGGACAGGGAAGCTAAATTGCCTTCCTAAGTGAGTTTGATATGGATATTCAGCACGTGAAGGGTAAAGAAAACCGTGTAGCAGATGCCTTAAGTAGGAAACTACATTGTGTCTATGATTTGTACTATAATCAGCTTGAATGCAAAATTTTCAACCAAATAAAAGAGGAAGCACGAAAGGATCCAAAATACCAATTTTTATGGCAGTAAATGGAAGAGGCCAGAAAGCAAGGAAACACTTCTGAGTATGGAGCTATTAAAGAACAAATGCTAACCTTTAGAAGAAATATATATATACCAAATTTTGTGGATCGAAAGGAGCTAATCATGAATGATACCATCGAAGTAATTATGCAAGACACCCAAGATACCAGAAGATGTTAACTGCAATTAGAAAAATATATTTTTGGCCCAGTATGCATAGAAACATCAATGAATGCTTAAACAATTGCTTGGAGAGTCAACAGGTCAAGGTGGACCATCGACATCCAGCAGGATTGTTGCAGCCCATTCTAGTACCTGAATGGAAGTGGGAGGTCATATCCCTAGACTTCATTACAAGTTTACCATGATCAAAGAGGCACAATGAATCTATGATGGTGGTGATCGATAGGTTGAGTAAGTCTGCACATTTTATACCTGTACAATCTACTTACAAGACTGTACATATAGCAGATATTTTTATGAGAGAAATATTTAGACTGCACGACATTCCAAAGTCTGTTATTTCATAGATAGATGCGAAGTTTACTTCAGCATTCTGGAAAACTTTGTTTACAGGTATGGGGACCAAAATAAACTTCAACATTGCTTATCATCCCTTGGCGGATGGTCACACAGAATGGGTAAATCAAATTTTGGAAGACATGCTGCGTATGTACGTGATGTGACATCCAACTAAATGGGAAGAGTATTCACCTAGTTGAATTTGCTTACAAAAATGGTTATTAGCAGTCCCTTAGGATGAGCCCTTTCAAAGCTCTATATGGGAGGCAATGCCACACTCCCATAAATTGGAGTAGCCCCGAAATGAGACTAATGCTTGGACCAGAGATGCTGGCAGAAATGGAATCGAAGGTAAAGAAGATCATGCAAAACCTGAAAGTTGCACTAGATCGACATAAGATATATGCAAATAAGGAAAGGACTTATCGAGAATTTGAGGTCGGTGATCATGTGTATGTGAGGATCAAACCTAAGAAAATCACCTTGAGATGGGCCTATTTTGCCAAGTTAGCCCCTAGGTTCTGTGGACCCTTCCAATATTGGAAAGAGTGGGACCTGTGGCATATCGGTTGGCCTTACCCAGCCACATTTGGGTCCACAATGTGTTTCATGTGTCCCTGCTAAAGCGATATGTACATGATCCAAAGCATGTAATCCATCGGAAGAACATTCAGGTAGGGTAGAATTAGAAAAATCCAAACTTGAAGCATGAGTTTTTATGAAATTTTGACGAAAAACTTTGATGTTTGCAGGTAGAGCTAGACGAGGAATTTCTGGTTGAGCCTCAACGTATACTCGATAGGAGAGAAATCATGCTCCGAAAGCGAGTCATTAACCAGGTTAAAGTGCAGTGGAAGCACTTTAGCCTGGATGAGGTTACTTGGGAAGACGAGGGATTTGTATGTGAGGCTTACCTAGAGATATATCTTGAGTTGGAGTGAAACACCGAGGGCGGTGTTACTTCCACAGGGGGGATTTCTGACAGCTGCATTTGGTATTAACTAGTAAAATGACATTTTGTTATTATTTTAAAGAAAAGACTGAGACGTTTAATGTTTTCTGGAAAATTTTATTTTCCTTGTTGTTAATATGAAAAATCAAATTGGTTACGGAAAAACAGTTCCATAAGAAGTAAAAAGGTTGATGGTAAAAGTGTTCCAAGAACTGGGAGGTGGTTGGACAATTTGAGCAGTTACCTATTCCTCTAAGGATAAGAGGCATATCCCAGTGAGGAATAGGGGTTATGTTCATGGACTAAGGAGAGAGTGAGAAATTTCCTGAGCTGGTAAAGACCAGTGGAAAGCACTCAACATTCCTGACATTTTCTGGTACTGACCGGACTTGGGGTCTTGAGGTCACAACAGAAAACATTGTCAACCTATGCCTCTCATTTGTGGAGCATAGGGGAAAGAGAAGGACGTAATAACCTCTCTTGAAGGTTGGTTGGACATCAACAACCAAATTCACTTTCAGACAAATGACTGTTTATTCTAGAATATTTAGACAGGAAAGTTATTTCAGTTATTTGTACACAGATATGTGTTTACTTAGCTTTAGGAAATAATAATTTTTTTTTTTTGGAACAATACTTAGTAGTAAAAGGAATGAGCTTATGAATTATAAATTACTTAGCAATTATTTACAGATTTTGAGATTACTATTATAAGTTTCTTTAGAATAATCTTGTGAGTTTTTTCATAAGAAAAAAAAACAAGACTTGCTGCAAGGTACTTGGAAAAATACAGTAGATGGTTATTAAGAAAAAAACTCTACCAATCCATGAAATAGACTATTGTATAGTATTTATTGCCATAATTTTTAAATCTGTTAGAATGCATTTTGAAGGAACATTAACCGAGAAGTATATTGATAGAATGATTAATTACAAATTTTCTGCGTAAAAGGAACAAAGCCAATGGAACAATATTAGGAAGATGATTGCCTCCTAAAAGCTATGGCGGGGTGAACCATTGGTTATGGGTACGGAGAAGTAACCCAAACCCAAAACTTGTAGCTACCCCTAACTACCTATACTCAGATGAAGTTTAAAGGTGGTCCAGTCACCAAGTAGCAGGTAAATTCATAACAGTATGATAATATTTTTAAAAGAAGGAAGAAAAATGGAAAATAGGATTAGAATAAAGACAATCTCTCTCTCTCTCTCTCTCTCTCTCTCTCTCTCTCTCTCTCTCTCTCTCTATATATATATATATATATATATATAAACTAGAAGTTCGAGGCCTGAAGCCTGAACCTAAAAACATGTAATCGAATGATAGAGAAACATGCATAAGTATAAACACAATTGGAGCGTACAATCATTAAGTTGCTATAAGTAAGATGGATAAGCAATAGAGTATATATATACATATAAAATGAACTGAAGCCCTGTCTCCAAAATTACAAAGTAGCAATTCCAAAATGAAATCGACTTAAGAGCCGAGTTAATGGGGAACCATTATTCTTCATAAAACAATACATAACCAAAACGATGAATATTACATTATAAAATACTGTGAGATACTTAACCGAGGCCTAAAAGTTATATCTCAGGAAAACGTTTAAATAACTTCATAAATTTGTAGAAAGAACAATACATATAAACAACTTTGAATAGAAAAATCGAGGCCCGACAGATAAGCCATCCGACTGAACATATGTTGGGACTATATTCTAGTGATTGTTATAAATTCACCAGAGAGACGAAGGGTCCTTGATACAGAGTGAAATATTTTAAATAGTACCTGGAAGATGGTTTCAAATTTGTTAGCAGGAAGGTAAGAATTCAGCGTGTAACAAGAATATATCATCATAGGAGACCCTGCCATTCGGTAAGGGAACTAACCTGCAACAAAAGAAATCCACAGAAAAATTATGTGAGGTATGACATGAAGAAATAACATAAATAATACTGTAAATACAAAGAACTGAACCAAAGGAAAAGAAAATAATCCAGAAATTTGGATATACCTGTAGATGATAGTCTCCACGATTTATCCAATCTTTGAACTAGAAACACAAGAAAATTATGAAGATTAAAACACCATATCTATATTTTTAAAAGAATATAAAACTTGATAGAGGAAAGCTAGAAAAAAAGTAATGCGTCGACTGAAGTGAGGGTTTTACCTGAGCTAAGTAGAGCGAAATCAGTGGGAAAGAAATATGAAACTTGCAACGGTGGTAGAGGTCGAAATCCTGCCAAAAAACCAGAGCAGTATGGATAGAGACACCGAATCCAACTCACAAATATCATTGAGGTTCTTCTCCTTTCCATACTGCAACCCATGGGGCGGTTTGCCATTGCGAACCTCACAAGCAGTTATGGTTCTTGATACCAGATGGAACCGGCCTTCAATACTGCGACATAAACACTCTCAGAAACAAAGTAAAAAACCTGATGCAGGGGCAAAGAAAAATAATGTAGTGACTTAAGGTTTTGCTAGAATAACAAGTCATTTCCCACCGGAAATGTTAACTATAGATCTCCAGGAAATCGAGCGGTGAGGTCAAGGCAGGTGGCCATTGAAACTAGAACCGAATCCACAGATAATCACACAACTATCATGGTATTTACTAGCTAGGATGAGGAGAATTTAATTTTTAAGGCATGTCAGCACAAACCCTAAGTATTCACAGTCTTCGATAATTTACGCATAAATGCGCTGATAAGATATAATATTAATGCTATGAGATTATTAAAGATTAGGGTTAGTTTAAAGAAACGCATAGAAAACCCTTGAAGATATATAGATATTGTATAGTGTGGTAAATATATCACAACCCAAAGTTATGGGCGGGATTAATAACTAGAGAATTACATATTTGTGATAAGGTTTAAAACTTTTAAATTAACTCTAGAGTGTGGAGTAAATAAGACTTATGTTAAGGTTTTATTTTTTATTTTTTATGTTTTACTATTTTGGTTAGTTATAGAGTAAGAAGTAATTTTTTTTTTTTTTTTTTAAAGTTGTATGGCATGAGTGTTACACAACAACAACACAGAGACATTTTGACTACACATCACTCGCATTATGCAACAAAATATGGAGTCATGCACACTGCAAAATATGGAGTCAGTGCACAACGCTAACATTACGGTGAAACCC
Source organism: Pinus albicaulis (assembly GCA_034641835.2). Taxonomy (NCBI): domain Eukaryota; kingdom Viridiplantae; phylum Streptophyta; class Pinopsida; order Pinales; family Pinaceae; genus Pinus; species Pinus albicaulis. The sequence continues at coordinate 323,541,909 of CM076572.1, forward strand.
CTCCGAGGCTACCAGGACACCTTGCCTGCTCTCCACCGTAGATAGACGAATTATATTCTTTAAAGAATAAATCTTGGTCATCGATTCAAAAGTTAACAAACTATATATATATATATATATAATTTCAAAAAATCTAAATTTTAAAATATTTTGATAAATTAATATATTTTTTAAAAATTGATTAACTAATTAAAAAAATGAAAAGAAAAAAGAAAAATTGAAGTTTTTTTTTGTAAGTTTGGTAGTACCTTTAATTTTTCACTTTTTTCACTTTTTTTTTTTTTTACTTCATTTTCATCAACATGTCTAGATACATCATCCCGATCAGGGAAGAGAATTGAACCTGTGATGAGTGCTATAACAGCCTGCCTCATCATTGTTTAACCAAGACCCCACGGACAAGAAAAATTGAAGATTTATTGAAGCAAAAAATTAGCTTTTATTTCAGAATAAGCATAAATTAGTTTTTATTAGTCAAGATTAGCTTTTAATTTTGGAAATGAGAGTAAAATTAAAAAATTAGCTTTTTACTTTTATTTGAGAATATAAATAATGGTGTGATTTTTTGTTTTTAATAAAAATTCTAGTTGATTTGTTTAAATATTTTGTTGAAAATAAAGAAATTTTAAATTTTAAATTATTTAAAATACATAATTTTAATGTTTTAATATTTTTCTAAAATATTAAATTAATACAAAAGATTATAATTTTAATAAAATCTATGTTTTCATATTTAAAACTAAAAGCTCAAAAATAATTTCAAATCTAAAATTTAATTAATAATTGTATTTATTTTTAAATATTGTTCATTAATATTTTAAGAATGAAATTACAAGTTAATAACGTTTTCAATCAAAATGGTGATAAAAGTAAAAAAAATTGAAAATCCTTTGTAATGTTGATCACATCTCACAATGCACGCTAGTCTACATTGTTGTACAAAACAAAGAAATGAAATAAATAAATGAATGAAGTGACCCACAACACCATTTGCATTTCTGCGCACTACATGTAGTCTTAAATTTGGATATGCAATGGAATGGAGTTCTCTTCCATTTGACGAAATGGAAGGTTTTCCGAGCAATGGGATAAATCCCATCCTCGCCATATGACTACCCCCTAGTTCTCGTCTGGCTATTGTCCGACTACTCGCTACCTCCCGGTGGACCCTGCTCTCCCCTGCACCACCTGCCTCCTCCACCTCCTCCCCTCCCCTCCACCGCCTCCCTCCCCTCCACTCCCCCACGACCACTCCCTCCCACACACTCCAGTTGCCACCCCACAACCCAGAACCACCTACTGCCATCAATGCTCTCCCTCGCCAAAATCCCGCTCTGTTTCAAGCACTTCGTTCAACCATAACAAATACAACACAACTCCTGCACAGAAAACAAGCTCTGCAGATAGGTGTGCTAGAGCGGTGAAGACGAATTTGGTAGATGTGTAGCAGTTTCTGCTCCCGTAGAGTTTGACCCTTCCTTTACCCTCTCAAAATCTGTCTATATTAAATGAATTTGATATTAGATCTATATTAGATGAATTGGATCTTATATTTATATTAAACTAATCTGATCATGCAACAATATATCTTAGATGAAAGCTCCATTTTGTCCATTTCATTTAATAGCCCTTTTAAGTTTATCAAACCTTTAAACCTGAGTGAGGAAAATAATAATGTACAAATTTTCATTCCATAAAAGCGATTGATGAATTCATGGTTCTATATATATTATCAACAACACAATAAGACTAACAACCACAAAGAATGAGTGAAGAACCAAAAGAGGTCCTTTCCCCTTGAGGATAAAATCATCAAAGGAAAAATACTCCCAGATATCAAAGTTGATTTAATCACTTCTGCTTTTCTTGCAATAATTTTGGACAGAGTATGTTGAGTATAAGTAACAAGAAAACATGTAATATACCAAGGAATGTATATGTCAGCAACAATAGAGGATATGTGTGATAATGTTGTTAGAAATCACAATCCCTTTGCTCCTCTCTTAAATCATGTTAAATGCTACAAGTGTATAAGTTATGGGCATAAAGCAGCTAAGTGTAGATATGGCAAGATTAGACCTCCCTCTCAGAAAGAGTAGGAAAAAGAAGCAACTCAAACATTGGAGGAAAAGAAGGAAGAAGAAGATTAAATCTATATTATATGCTAGAAGTTGTGCAATGGATCAACTAAGACCTTATAAGAGTAATGGTGAATCGAATTATTCCCCAATTACATAAAAATGAGGCAATTTGATTTATATATCACTGATAAATGCATTTTTTGTTGTACAAGACGAAATGGGCATGCTTCTCAAGCAAGCATACATCATGCCAGGTCAAAAAAATCTCAAATCACTAACCACCTTTCCATTCCAAAAAAAGGGCTTAACCATGTTTTTTTCAATCTCGTGATCATTGCAACCATGAGAACTGGGTGCCCACTGAAACATGAGGTAGTCTTCAACTATCAACCTTTTGTTCTCTCTTGATGTGAATGAAAAGTTGGGCACCATGGGGGAATTTTCCATTTGTTTGGAAATGTTTGGAATCTTGTGAAGACCTAGATGCGGCGGTCTAAAGTAGAGAAGAAATTGTAGATACAAGAATATTTATGTTATTTGGTGCAACACTCATGGTACCAAAATTCATTATCATAAATAATTTTTGAAATTTATGAGGTGAACATTTATTGGTTTTTGTGGAGTTTAGTTCTCATCAGGTCTTAGGTTCAAATTTCAGAGGAGGTATTGACAATGGTACCTGTGAGGGACATAAATTATCCCTACAATCACCCATAAAGTCTCACACACCTGCAGAAAACATCTCACTGATGGGCACCTAACCCTGGCTTAAACTACAACTAATTGAAAGTAAATAATAATAATTATCTTTAAAAAAACAAAACTTAAATGACCTTATGAATATATGAATCAAGACTAATGGGTAGCCTAATACCTAATTCTTATGCAACTAACGGTCGATCCTAGAGAGAACAAAAGGAATTTCTCTCAACCCTTTCAATACGTTTAAAATGTAACCTTTTAAATAGGTTCAATATGCATGGTGATAATTGGATATTTTCCATTTTATTCATTTTGAACATTCTTGACAGGGTCCCTAGAGTTTTTCCTTTATTGAAGTATTTTACCTTGTGATTTTTTCAATATTGAAGGATTTTGCCCTGTTAAGGTGTCCATATTACACTGCTTGACCTATCATATCAAATTAATAGAATTAAGGTAGGTAAAATTGAATTTATCATTATGATGATATTAAAAATTTGAATGGAATTTGAGAAATCTTGCATCATAACCTCCTGCTACAATGGAAATTTTCTTATAACTAGCAAAACCAGACAAGCACCTTGAAAAATTCATCGGTGGTCCCCTATACTAGTTGTGTGTCAAAATATTGTACCTTAAAATAACAAATCATGTCAATTACCGATGTCCATCTCGAAAAAGCAATTAGAAATTCTTGTCTCTCATTACCAAAGTACCAGGTACCTATGTTATGAAGCCTTAGAATTTTCTCTTAAGGATGATGTGATGGATGGTGGATGATATCCATAAAGTTCCATAAATGGGGTCATTTTTGATGTAGTATGGAAGGAAGCGTTATACCACCATTCAACGAGAGGTAACTGCTTGACCCATTATGTTTGTTTATCAGATACAAAACAACGAAGATATCCTTCCAAATATTTATTCACTATCTAAGTTTGACTATCGGATTGAGGATGATAAGATGAGCTATGATCTAGTTGAGTACCCAAGCAAGAAAATAATTTCGTCCAAAAATCTCCAATAAAAATGGGATCTCTGTCACTTACAATAATCTTTGGGTTTCCATCAAGCTTTTGAATTGTTTCCATGAATGTAGTAGCAACTTTACTTGCTTTAAATGGATGGGATAATGCACAAAAGTGTGCATACTTCGTAAGTATATCAACTACCACCATGATGACACTCTTTCCTTCGGACTTAGGTAAACCTATGATACTATCCATTGAAATATCCTCCCACTGTTTACCTGGAATGGATTAAGGTTTTAGAAGACTTGGGGTCTTAATTATCTCAACTTTATTTTGTTGGCAAACCAAACATTCCACCAAAGATTTTTGAATATCAGATTTAAGGCCATCCCAAAAAAATTCTTTCTTCACCTTGTGGTAATTTTTTTTAAATCCTGAGTGTCCTCCTAAAGGAGAAGTGTGCAATTCCAAAAGAGTCTTTTGTTTTAGTTGAGAATTTTGAAAAATATATAAGCGATCTTTGTACCATAAGGAATAATTTTTCCAACTAAATGTATTAGATGTACTAGGATCTTGCTGCAAATTTTGAATAAGTGTCCACACTTCTTCATCCTTCCTCCATTTATCCCTTACTTCGGTTTTCCAATCTAGTTGGATAATAGAAATGGTACAAAGCAATGCTTCCACCTCTTAATTCTTTCTTGAGATTGCATCTGCAACAACATTTAGCTTCCCTTTTTTGTAGATGATTTCAAAGTCATAACCCAACATCTTTGTGACTCATTTTTTCTTCTCTTCTGAAGATAGTATTTGTTCCAAAAAGTGTTTAATACTATTATGATCATTTTTTACCTTGAAGTGTCTTCCCATTAGGTAAGGTCGCCATTTCTTTAGTGCATGTAGTATTGCTAACATTTCCTTCTAATAAATAGCTTTTTGTAAATACTTTCCTTTGATTGGACGAATTTCAAAGGCAATGGGTCTTCCTTCTTGTATTAAAACAACACCAATTCCATTTCCTTAGGCATCACGTTCCATAATAATGGTTTTTGTGAAGTCTAGCGTAGCTAAGACCGGTGCTAGGCACATTGCCTCTTTAATATGTTCAAAGGCTTTAGTTGCTTCAGGAGTCCATGAAAATTCATATTTCTTCAATAATTTTGTTATAGGCGATGCTATTCTCCCATAATTCTTAACAAACTTGCGATAATACCCTGTTAACCTGAGAAATCCTCGCAACTACTTTATGACTGTGGGGACTTACTATTCCTTAATGGATTTAATTTTATTGGGGTCTACCTTAACACCCTCATGAGATACAATATAACCTAGAAATTCTACCTCTTGTACTCCAAAGAAACATTTGGATGTTTTTTTATATAATTTTTTCTCCTCCAATAGTTTGAGCACCATGTCAACATGTTGAACATGATCCTTACAAGACTTGTTGTATATTAGTATATCATCAAAAAGTACTAGCACAAATTTTCTAAGGAAGGGTTTGAAAATGCAATTCATCAACCCTTGAAATGTAGAAGGTGCATTGGTAAGGCCAAAAGGCATGAGAAAAAATTCATAATGACCCTCGTGAGTTTGAAATGTTGTTTTCAGAATATCTTTAGTCTTCATTCTAATTTGATGATATCCTAAACGAATATCCAACTTGGTAAAATAAATTGCTTCATGTAATTCATCCAATAATTCATCAATCACAGGAATGGGAAATTCATCTTTAATAGTGAGCTTATTGAGCTCCTATAATTTGGACACATGTGCCATGATCCATCCTTCTTGTGCACCAATACTACTGGAGTAGAGAAAGAACTTTGACTAGGTTTAATTATACTAGCCTCTATCATTTCTACAATCATACGTTCAATTTCGCTCTTTTGGACATAAGGATATCTATAAGGCATGATGTTTGGAGGAACACTTCCTGGAATCAAATGAATAGCATGATCATGATCACGAATAGGTGGGAGTCCTTTGGGAGTTTCTAACACCTTGGAATGATTGTCCAAGAATTTTTGGATATCTGGAGAAATAGATGATTTTGATGTTGGAACTTCTAGTGAGAATAATTGTGCAATTACGCGTCATTGTTCTTTCTTCAGAAGCTTTGTCATGACATTAGAGCTTATTATCTTTCTTGAATTCCTTGTGATACCCTCTAATTCAACTTCCTTTCCTCCCAAAAAAAAATAATCAAGAAAAGTTCCTGAAAATTAAAAACTACCATCCCCAAATATTGTAACCATTGTACTCCTAGTACAACATCAGCACCTCCCATTGGAATGGAAATAATTGGACTACTCAATACATATTCCCCCATGGTTGTCTTGATATTATGACATTTTCCAGAGCAATTTATAGTTCCTCCATTTGCAACCATCACTTGAAATTCTGGTGCTGGGTATAGGAAACAATTCAATTCCTTGGCTACCTTACAATGAATAAAATTATGGGTACAACCCGAATTAATCAACACTATTACCTTTTTCTTCTTGATATTTCCTTCTTTTGTGAGAGTTTGAGGAGTGGTAATGTCTGTCAATGCATTACATGATATGGTCAGACTCATTTGTTCTTCTTCTAGTGTTGGTTCCTGGTGTATATCCCCTTCTTTTGAAGTTTCTTGTTCATTTTATTCATCATATTCACAATCTATGTAAAATAATTTCTTCTCAGCACACTTATGACCTTTAGTGTATTTTCTATCACACCTGTACCAAAGCCCTTTTTCTCTTTTTTCTTCCAATTTTTGTGGTGTCAACGTTGTAGGTTGTGGAAGTCTAGGAGTAGAAACACTTCCATATTATAGATGTGAGTGGTAGGCTTCCTCGTTGCCATAATTTTACATTCATTTTTTCTTTCCAACCTGAATGCCTTCTCCAATGAATCAGGTTCCCAAATTCGAACCTCATGTTGGATGTTATCCTTTAAAATCCCTATGAAGACATCAATCTTGTGTTCCTATGGAATATGTGTTACCCTTATATTCAATTTTTGGAAGTCCTCAATGTGCTCCAACACTGAACCCTTTTTTTTAATATTTATCAATTGGCTAAAAAAGTTATTGCTCTTTGTATCCTCATAATGTGGTATCATTTCCTCCGTAAAATTTGACCAAGTGACAGTTTTTTTATGGGAGAAAAGCTATCAATGCCATACAAATGTATTTTGTTCTAAATATAAAGTTGCAATGTGTACCTTTTGTGTGTTTTGCACATTATTGAGATCAAAATATTACTCCATCTGTAGTATCCATGCTATAGGATCCTTTCCATCAAACTTCCTCATATCGATCTTTGGAATATGGTGGATCTTCCATCCAACATTAGAGTTTATGAAATCATGATTAACATTTATTTTTTTTCTCACCATGATTATCCTCTACCATCTTTTCTCCATTAGGAAAAATTTCTTGTATCAGCTTTGTCAAACCTTCCATGTCTGCTTTTAGATCATTCTTCATGTTTTCCATTTTTTCATTAATCTTAGCTTCCATGTCAGCCATATTAGCTTCCATGCTAGCTTCCATGCCAACTTCCATGCCATCCATCTTAGCTTCCATGCCATTCTTAAAACCATCCATCTTAGCTTCCATGCCTTTCTTCAAACCATCCATCTTAGCTTCCATTCCTTTCTTCAAAACTTCCATTTAATTTTTTGTTTCTCTTTGCGAGAGAAACATTTGGTGCACTTGCTCATGTAATTTTGATATGTCATGTTGCACTTCCTTTTCTTCATGAGTCATAGTAGAGCCTTCTGAAGGCTTAATGGGTGTTGAATTATTTTTAGGAGGAATTTCAGAACCCAATACTGATATCTATTCTACAATATGCCCATGGAATCAATTCAAACTGATTCTTCAAACAAGCCTTATGCAATTCAAAAAAAAAATACACACCTTTTTCTTGCTTTTGAGGAGATCGATGTTGAAACTGAATTATCTATGTGATCTCGGATCTTCAATATCTGAAATTTGATCCTGTAGTAGCCCTTTGAATATTATTTCAAATGCCACAGGTCTGACCTGGTTTGGATCCTTCAAGGAAAAATTATGCCCAATCTCCCACAATGACCTAATTATGGACTAGTTCAATACAACGGAATTGTACGCCCTGCCACGTGTCACTGTTTCCTCCTTCATCACTGAAATTGATATAAAAGAAACTACAGTATGTGTAATTGCAGCCACTTCTTATATAATTCCAATCTGATGCTCAAAGGGAGAGTTATGGCGATTATCCCACGGTCACCTATTTAAGATGAAATTCGGGATCTTGAAAAAATCCCTAACTTCCACAGGTAATATCTCTGAAAATATTGCACACCAAGATATGATATTTTTACACGACATTCCTCGGGATTTCAGCTTTGCATGATAAAAATTTCAACTTCTGAACCTTTGTAGAAAATAAGTTATAGTGAAAATTCCATGCTGACCTGTTTGGAGGAACGAAACCCTAGAATCCCAAAGCTCTAATACCAAATGTTATGAAATGAGCTCCAAAAATAGAATAAAAGAGAGATAAACACCTTAGAAATAAGCCACTTCGAGGGGAAACCTCTTTTACATTCCATAAATGAACAATTCTTGGATGATTCAAATGAAAAAACCTCCTTCTATATATAGGAGTCCATGGGGTCACAATATAATCCTAGTCGACCTAATAATAATAATGTAAGGGAACAATAATAACAATATTGGGGTTACAAGGCTACAACAATAACAATAAGGGGGCTACACTAACAAAAATAAGGGACTACATTAGTAACATAGGTACCTAACAATCCAATCAAAGGTTTGGAACTTTAATAGCCTCTCAAGACTATTCTAATATCATGAGCCTTCTAATAAATCAATGTGATTGCTGCTTCTTCTTCTCTTCTTAACCACACACAATAAAATAGGTGATTTGACTTTGCCCAAAAAGTTGTAAATTTTATTTATTTCCATATTGTTGAAGGGATAAAATATTAGGAAGAATATTGGCCGATAAAGGTATTGTTTATTGTGTGCATTGTCTTTAACTGGGACCATTCATCACACATCATGATTGAATTATTTGGCATTATTTTTTTCTATCCAGTTGAAAGAAAGTGGTGGGTATCCTGCTTGTTCAAAAATCCTATTTTGCATCACCATTATTCTACTATTGACTATAAACAAAATACTAGTTATAAGTTTGAGTATAATATATGCATTCCAATTTTTTTTTCTTCTTAACCATGAAATTTATTTAGAAGAAACCAATTAAAAACAATAGTAACATAACCATAATATTTAGTATTTCACATGTATAAAAGTAATATAAGGTTTCCATTACATATTTTTCTTCTATATCATTTGATTCAATCTACTTGTTAAAATTTTAACTACCCTTCACATAATCAAATGATAAAATATGTACATACCCATTACAGTTTATTTAAATGCCCAAAAAATTACCAACATCTTAAAAAATAGATAAATAATTTCTAACTTATGATACAAATCCTGTAGGCACTGGAAAATGATTTTCCAGCGCTTCTTGTAGGTGCTGAAAAATTATTTTCCAGTGCCTACAGGATTTGTATCCTTGAGAAACACACTTGGACTAGGTTTAGATTAAATATGTCTTTCCTGGCTTGACTTAGATGCCCTCTAAGATATGTTTTTTCGAACATAATAGATCCATAAGAAGAATAATAATATAGAATTACAAGAACCATAACATTAATAAGAACCAAAAACAATATAATTAAATAGAAATCAATATTATGTTTACAAAACTCCATTGAACAAAGTTTAATTGTCCAAAACCATGAAGGTTACAAAACTTCAAGCACAACCAGCCAAATTTCAACAAGTTGTGCTACCTTTGCCAGGACTTTGATGGGGTTGTTGTTGGCCAGTGCCCTACTAATTCTTGGAAACTTTTTTTGAATTGTTTGAGATTGTGTTTTAGTTTCTACTGGAATCCCATACTCATCTTTCGAAGGCCCTTCTTCTTTCTCATGAATAATTAAAATTGTATCCTTCAGTTTGGGATTTAGTTTAGCTTTCAACCCCAACCTCAGTTTGTTTGTAGGCCTTGTTTGTGGTATCCTAGACTATTTTGTTTCATGGTGAATTTCTCCAATATATTCACCCTTATTTACAGATTTTCCAATTGTTTCATCTTTGTTGTTGTCTTGTACTTCTGCTTTCTACCCTCTACTCCTCATGGTATTTAGCCTAGCGCTTTTCCTCTTGTTAGTGTTGTCTATGGATTTTGCAGTAGCTTTATGAATTCTCTCGGCCTCTGTAGGTAGAGCACTTTCCTTCTTATGTTTTATAGGAAGTGGTTGTCTCATTACCCTCTTCCTCAACTATTGTGCTTGCTTCTTTAATGCATGTAGGTACATGATTTGAATGAGTCCATGGTGGTAGACATCATAGGGATATAAAATATTTATTTTTCTTGCACAAACCACCATTTTTATCAAGCTTTGATGCAGGAAATAAGGGAGATTCATCCTATTGAACCCAGCCATGTGTACCATAAATATCATGTGATACAAAAAGACCTTAGAGAAACGACCATCACATGTCAGATAAAGTTGAATCATTAGAGAACTTATAAGGTCTAAAATAGGCCTCCTAAGAAAAATGTAAAACTGATATAAGATTTATAAGAACCAATATGATTCAAGATGATGATGTCAACCATGGGGGATGATTCACCATTTTTGGAGTAAAAAAGTAAAAAGATTAAAAAATAATAAAATAATAAAACTACTTTTTAAACTCATATTTTTAACTTATCTCCCTAAGGTTTTACTCAAATTTAAAGCGAGAGTACTCGTTGGGTGAAAAATTTGATTCATCATCCAAAGAGTAACCATGTTGCATACTTTCGATGGACCCTGCTACAAGAAAAATGAGAAATACATGAAAACACGTGATTGCAATCACATTTTACATGTATTTATCATTTTTTATGTAGTAGGATCCATCAAAAGTATGCAACATGTGTAATCCTTGGATGAGGAATCAAATTATGCATCCAATGAGTGTTGCCACTCAAATTTGAGTAGAACCATATGGAGATAAGTTGAAAAAATATTTTTTTCTTTTTTCCCTCTAAAATTTGATGATATAATCTGATATTATTTTATTATTTCAACTATTATTTTATAACTTCCTTGGGAGGCCCATTTTAGATCTCAAAATTCCCCTAATGTTGTCACATTGGTTTATCCCACTATGGTTTCAAAATACTAGAGTGGACCCCAACGCTCCAGTAAGGGTTATGAAAATTGTCTTTTAGGAAAAAATTGAGGTTTACCCCCTGTATTGGCTTCCTTTTGAACCACCTCTCACCCTCATCTAGTGTGTTCGTTGCTTTTGCAATGCTTTCCTATGTTAGAGCAAACAATAGGCCCTCAACTTTAGCATTGTTACCATCAAAAGTATCAACGAAATCAGAAAAGAGTTCCATTTTATGTTCGATGGATAGCTTAATGATGGGAAATTAGCCCGCTTCATTGAAAAATGGAAATTCATCAGCACCATAAATCTCGAATGCATAAGCTCCACCCGACTCATAACGATATAGGTACCCACTCTTCCCGTCTGTCACAAAATCATGAGGAGTTATCAGAAATATAGTTAAACTAATGCAACAATACAATCATAATGTGCATGAACTCTACCCAAGGATGTTACATTCCAAACAACTAAACTAAAACAAATAAACACCTAACAATCTTTATTTCTACGAAGTTTGTGTAAGCCACTTTACTCAATAATGTAAATAAATAAAAGGAAACAGTGAAGCAGACGTTGAATTGATGTGATAGCAGGGGATTAATAGTCTGCAGGCATACTTTATGTCAAATTCATAAATTACAATAATATATGTTCTAGCAAGAATCAAATGTAAATTGTTAAAAAAAAATCTATTTGGCTTATGTTAATGTTGTGGTATCTCACAATTTGAGAATTTTTTATTCTAGGATTATTTGACCTTTTAACTATCTTACATAAACAAAGAAGTCAAAATACATAGTTTGCAAGGGGAATACTTGGATAAAACCAAAAAATGTTTCTTTTGGTGTTTTTTTAGCTTGTTCAAATAAGTTAGCTTGTGATTCTGAAAGTTTTCACTTATCTAAATATCATGCAAAATCATAAACTTGCATTCCCATGGTGCTTTCCTGTGAAAAATCAGGAACTCTAGCTTGTTGTGCATATTGAACAAGAAACTATCACACTTATTCGAGTTGCATTCATTTGAGCATCAAATGCAATTTAAATTATTTCTTTTACAGTGTTTTCTCAACATCTTAAGTGATAATATGCTTTGAAATGGATCTAAATAAACTCTCCTCCAATATTTGTATAAAGGTTGAGGGCTTAGTTCTTTTTAAAAGATGATTAAAACATCAGAATAAAGCCAATGAATACCAATGGTAAAAGGTTTCATCTTGACTCCACAAACCACTTTTTTCTTGGCATTAAAAGGAAAATCTATAACAAAGGGACAACTTGCTTTGATGGAAACAGAACCCAAGAGATGGAAAAGAAGAAATGAAGCTTGGGAACAAGGGGGTAGTAGAAGAAATGGATGAGAACACTATATGAAGAAATATGTTCATAGATCAGGGAGCAAAGAGGATTTTTAGCCTCTCCATAGTGAACAAATAATGTCTCTAGAGCCAAAACAACCAACAAAAAAACAACCAATGAGTGAGAAAACAGAAAATATGTAGTTGAGAGTGTATAGTTCTATTTTGCTATTAATTTTTTATCATAAACAAAGGCTAAGTTGTTGGCTTTCCCAAATGTGTTTCCATATTAAATTCTATTTTTTGTTGTGCTTGACTGAGTTATTTGTATGCTTTATTAATTTATGGTGTGGTAAGTATTGACAACAAACATAACATTAAAATTGATTCCCCTCAACATTTGAATCAATTCCCTATTTCCTTAGTTGTTGGTTTAATTAATTGGTTGAACATTTTTAACTGTTGACTTGATAGAACTACTGGCAGTTATAGTCTTCATGCATATACAACATTTTCAAGTTCGCTAATTCAATTGGAAGTTGACTCACAGTAACAACAACAATCTCGATTTCCCAATCAATTCCTTGCCTAATAAAATCAGTTGCTCTGTTCACTCGTGAACAAAATTATATAAATTGCACCATGAAATTCACCCATAATAACACCCTTATTAATTTGTTGAATTGCTAGATGTCAATTCCTTTAAATTCCCAGCTCGTATCTCCTTTAATGGGATCAATGTGTTGTATCTATAGCCAACAAATTGTTTGATCTACTTGGACCACATGCTACAACATCATTCTGGATTGTATACTCTACTTTACTCTTGGTATTATCACCTACAACGTTTTCTACAATTTATTCAAGTCCATCCTAGAAAGATTCTCATAGTGAAAGCACCCTCAAGCTATGGTTTACTTGTTTACCTACAGTCATATATTTGTCTCAAACCTGTGAATTTTGGTTCTCGCCTACAATGCTCCTTATACAAGCTAATGAGTAACTATTTCTTTCTTTTGAAAACGATTTCTCAATACTGATAATTAAAATGATTATAAAAAGGATAAATGGTAAGGAAAATAAATGTGGGTCAAATATGGTGTTCAATGTTCAATAATGGAAAGTGAAGGTAGAATCAAATTGAAACTGTGAAGCGATACTAGGGTTAGTTGTGACTTTCAAGGGTAGCGAACAACAAGATCAGACTGGCATAAGCATTGAGTGGAGTGCACAAACATAGAGAAAAAGAGTATGACAAAGAATTTTTATATAAACCAATATAACTACTACAATATTATACCCTAAGACATACTTCAACTGACCTTGTCTTTTTGGTTGAAGTTGCAGCTCCCAATTCCAAACATAAAATGGTAGATCAACCATACCAGATGCACTTAAATAGACTTAGTGAGGCGGTGACAAACCATCCCAAATAAGAAACTGCGGAAAACAATAATGATTGTCTCAAATAAGAAACTATCCCAACAATTAATGTGGACAAAAATAAGAAACCTTCCCAAATATCTATATGGAAATATGATGACCTTTGACCCAGCCACTTATAGATATTTTTCATCTAATGTGCAATTCCATCGTCATATTGTATGATTTCTTTCACTTTTTACCCTTTTACTCAATAGGTTTTACTTTTTACCTTTTTATCATATAGTGGAAAATTGAAATCTATAGTGTAATATCAAGCTTTTAAGCACGGATAGAAATTGGAACTGTGTTTTTATCATCTCAATGCCCAATAAATCCCCTATTAATGTTCTAAATGCATGTTTTATTTATCTGTCACACTCAACTAATACATTGAATCCATCCCTATCATTATCCCTTTGGTTTATTACTTATGCTATGAAAACACATTCCATCATGCCATATAGCACTCCTTTGTGCCATTGTTTCTTGGTTAGCTAGTTGATTTCCATACTTTGACAAGAGATTAACTAGTCACAATCTTCTTTATTCCCCTCTTTCATTCTGCCAAGTGTGTATTATTTATGTTTTTATCAAGTTGTAGATTGATATTAAATTTAAAGCTTTCAAAAATAGATTCTGGTTTGTTTTTCCTAAGCAGACAATCAGTGTCTTCGATGGAGGGTCCTTTATAGATGAGATTTTTGTTTGTTTTTTCTAATATCCCCTTCTTCATTATTCTTCAAAAATGGGAACCTATTAGTTTCTCTCATGCTGGAAGTTATTTTTTGAAGAGAAAAGGCATGAACTTTGTTGTGAACGGAAGCCAGCTATATGTAAATGGATTCAACTCATATTGGATGATGTTTGTAGCCACAAATCAAACAGATAGAAAAAAATTTACCTCTTCTTTTCAACAAGCTGCAGCTCATGGTTTGACTGTTGCTCGTACATGGGATTTCAATGATGTAAATATATATAAAGCATCCCAAATTTCTCCTGGTGTAATTGTAGTCTGTGAAAGAGTTGCAAGTAATTGGCATGTCTCCTCTATTGTACATTATAACATTATTTATCTAAAAATAGTTAAATAGTTAAAGCAACCACCTTGGATGCCACCCATACATTTTGTATTATTTGGATGAATTTAGTTGTGTTGTTTCATCCAATGCATTGTGTTGGCTATGTATTGAAATATCAGCTAGTGTATCGTAACGTTAAGATGTTTTAAAGTCCCTAGTTGGATGTGTGCTTTATGTTGAATGAAATTGGTTAAGTGGGACTTAGTTGCATCTGATAAAATTTTATTGAAGGGGAAGTGATGGATAGACCTTAAGTTAAGAGGAATCACATACCTGAGATGAATGCTAGCCAAGCCCCTGTGGTTGTCACAAAGTAGTGTCATGTGATATGTGACTCAAAGGGCTGAAAAGGACTTGAGAAACTCAAATTTGCAAAGAAAAATTCAGTTAAATTTTAGATTCATGACATCACCCCTGTTAATGCTCTATGAAGATGAAATGTCAAGCGCAAGGTTGAATCCTTTAATATAATTTATTTTTCCAGGCCATGGTCAACTTCCATCTGCTTGCAACCAAATATCAATCGTTGTTGTTCAAAAGGGATCCTCTCCTCAAATAACAACAGGTCTCTTCTTGTAAGCATTTTATTAAATAGTTGTTTGGCATGCTCTGGAATTCAGTTCTTTTTATTAAATAGTTGTTTCAAATGCTCTATACTTTAGTGTTTTTCCATCTTGAGCTCATTGTAATTCATATTTGGATTCTTATACCCCTTGAGAGTTGGATCACTTCTCTCGTGTTTTATTGGATTAATGTTTTGGTGTAGATGCCATCTCTGCATGTGCCACTCGTCCTAATATAGATTTTGCAACAACTCCGTTAAAATTTTGTCAAGAAAATTGATAGGCGTCCTCCTTATTTTATAAATTTGTCGTTGGAAAATGTTTGGCCATGATGGCTTCTTTTTCTCTCTTCGTTGGTGTTTGGGGAGGAGAGGATCCCTACTTGGCAGGGAGAACCTGAAAGCTAGTGGAATGCCTAACAACAATGGAGGGCTAAGAAGGGGTGGTGCTATGCATCCTTATTTTGTATCCTATTATATATTTATATTGCCATGAGTTGATTTAGCAAAGCAATATACTAATAGAAGAGGCCACAACCACTGTGAAACAAAAGTTGGAAGTTTAAAGATTTTTATACCTTTTTTATTCTACTTAATCAACATATATCTTAATAGAAGAATCCACTACCATTCTGAAACAATCTCCTTCGGAAATTTAAATACTTTGTAAGAAATGACAAAACTGAAGTTTTTATAATCATAGTCACAAAATTTTTATTGACATACACATTCACATCACACAACCCACAAAAGAAGGGAGGAAGCCAAGGAAAAAAGAAAGAAAGAGAATGCGTAGTGCCACTATTAGTATATACAACTGTGGTTGCTAGAAATAACTTGAGGGCCTGCAATTAACTTTAAACCCTCAAGTTTCCTATCTTCAAAATAAAAATGGATAAAAAAACGCAGCTGCACTACATTTAATTCTGGCAGGTGGTACATAAGCTTATTAGCCCTCTCTTTCGTGTCCATGTCCACAACACAACATCCCTCCATATCCATACCCATTTTTTACTATGGACTTCAAAATAGCATACTGAGGGTGATCTTCTAATCTAGGATAGATAACCTTGAGGCCCAAATTATTCATTCTTCTTGCATATGTATATGCTCTATGACAGTTCTCCTTCATCCTTAATCCCAAGTAAGGAAGCCTCTCAGAAATATAAAATGATACTTTGGGATTCATTGTCGGCCCCAAGAGCATTAAGGATCCCTGATGGAGATCCATCATGGAATTTATTATCTCTACAGACCCACATATTTCTCTTGCTATAATATCAGTGTTATGCGGAAGTATGAATTACAGATAAATCATTCTTCCCTAGACAGGTGCTTATCTATAACAACATGTCAAAGACTTTATGACTACCTTTCCTAATTGTAAACAGACACATGGAATGAAATAAGAAGATTACGTGGAGTCCAAGTGCTTCCAAAATCTCCTTCTGTCGCTTTTGCTGTAGCTTCAAATTCCAACCAGCTGTGCAAAATAATTCTTGCAAGAATGAACACCAAACAGAAAGAGATAGCAATAATATAGATGTCTATTCAAGTTATTTAGCAATAAAGCATAAACCATATACATCAAATAAGAAATCATGATATGGAGAATCAAAGCTTATACAGATGAATATAAGTAAAAATAAGAAGTAATCTTTATTAATGATAGAAGGGGAGGTTACAACCCAATGATTGATTTAGTGTCACCATCTCTAGCAGCATCCTAACCTCATCAAAATGCAGATATCTCCAGCAATATGTCACTCAAATCAGCTCCTCAATTTAAATTCCACCAAAATTTCTCTACTCAAATTCTTCCTTATCAAACACTAAGTTTTGTGCTCAATTTATAGAGCAGCTGAAGGTAGTTTTACAATCAATGAATTTCCAATAATAGGAAATACATGTTCCCAATCTTGTAGATGTCAAATGGATACATGGTTTGAATTTTGACACATGTGAACTCTTCTAGAAGGCACTAGCCAAGTGGAGATTCCAAAACAATGAGAATTTCGCTCCCAATGTGACCAATCCACCTATGAGTATCGAGAAGTGCTTTGCAGAGCAACCTTGAATGGGGCTACTTGCATATGCAACACACTTAGTCCCTTTAGAGGCAGCGTTGATGAGCTCTCATATGATATATTATAAACTTTAAATCTTGGAAACCTTTGCAGATGAAAGTATTAAATGATTTGTCTTGTTATTTTTCTTAGGGAATGTAGCAACTGAAATGATAGGGGATGATAGACCCTATTCATTGGTCATGGAGATGATGTCCAGTTAACCAAGTCATTGGGAATGATGCCCAAATTTACCTATAGCAAATTCCCCCCTAAAGCATGAAGTCAGAATAATAATAACAATATTTTTATTGAGATGCTTTACATTGTGATGGGCTGGAGATGAAGCAGAGTGGCGAATTGCATCAATATTGCAATACATTACATCATGATATATCCTCTTGATCATAATTGCTGAGGGTAGGCATTCCCATGTTCAGCACATAAACAATCAAATAACATGTACATAATTCAAAAATTCGTCTACATTGGAATGTTTCCCAATACATACATTCCTACAGATATAGGCCCATCTTCGAATGATGATTTGTATGTAAGGTCACCATACAGATGATGTGTACAAAAATCCTGAAATCATAGCCCGGATGGCTGAAACTAGATCTGGGGTCTTCTTATCTCATTCACTCGATCATTCGGGTACAAGTCTAACCATGTGAATATATGATTTGTAGTCGAACATGGAAAGACATCATTTGATTGCCAACCAATGATGTGAGTTGTTAACAAATGTGAGAGAACCACCATTGATATCAATGGCCCTCAAGGTACTATAGTACATTTTGTAAGGTGTGAATAGATGATTTGATGTCGAACGACAAACAAAATCTTTCAGTCAAAAGTCTGGAAGCAAGGATCTTGTTGATGTTGTAACAAGCCTTATGGTATTGGAATTAGATGTTTCTAAGTGAACTTCCTAGATAATGATTTGTCGTTGATAGAAAGCCACTTATTGTGAAACAGGATTTACTGATTTTGGAGACAAAGGTATGAATTGATATAGCAATTTTCAGGGATGACGGTCATGAGAATGAAGGTTTATGAGTATTGCAGAAGGATGAGTATTCACTGGATGACTTCTCTTGAACATATTGGCGACACTGAGATGAGTTGGCAGTATTGACTCAAACCTGTAGTGAAGGTATGATGAACCGTCAAGAAGATTACCCAACCCAAACAGTCACGGTGATGGAGTGAAGTGTCATGTTCAAGAGCAACTTGCTACCGTAAAATTTTTTGTTCACTTTCCCAAATTTTCCCCGGTCATTTGTCAGCCAGTACCTCTTTATTTTTTAAAAAGCTTGAGGAGTATAACATATGATTGATCTATAATTCAACCCTTCGGGCGAACAATGTATCGCTATTTAATAATTTAACGAATCTAGTGATGAATGAAACTTGATTCTTGCCATGATCGACAAGTCCATCGCTATTTTATGTTTTAACGAGCCTAACGACAGTGAAAACCCGATCGTTTTTCATATTTAGAGAGTTTGAAAAAGAGGATGAAAGAAAACTCCAAAAGTACTTTTTCGTAAAGTTGTCACTCAGATCCGAAAAAAAGTGTAAAATAATATCTGAGAGAACCTCTTTAGTCATGTTCGACCAAGGTATCCCTTTTTCATAAATAATCTATCTCAGTTTAGAAAAGGGTTAAACTCATACTGAGTAGATATCAATTAATTTACTTTTACGAGCTCGAAAAGACAAGTGCTCGGAAATCTTTTCACATTATCGGAGTCTGAAAAGAGCTAAAAGAAGACTCTAGGGGTTCCTTTTTTGCTATTATCGAAGGTCAAAAAAGAGGTAAAAGTGTGCTTCAAGTCCTTTTTCATTTTTAACAAAGCTCAAAAAATAAGGATAAAAGTATGCTTTGTGGTAAAATCATTCTTGAAATAAATTTGCACGACTAATTTGTTCATCAATTGTAAAAAAATTTCTATTTTGGAGCTCTGAACCTGTTTTTTCCCTTGAACTTTAGCTGTTGATTGTGTGCAATTATTAAGAATGTTTTGAATTCCCCATGCAAGAGCACATGTCGAATGCCCCCTGCAAGAGAAGATACCCCCCAAGCTTCATTTCATTCACCTAAGTAGATTACTGGTTATTGATAGCTGGATGGAATGAAGGTTCATTATACGGGGGGGATTTGTTTCATTTTTTAACGAGCTTGACACAGGAAAAGAACTATGCTCATGACCCATTTCAATGAGGTTGACACCATAAAAGAACTAACCTCATAGGAACTTGTTTCATTTTTTAACGAGGTTAACACAAGAAAAAAGAACTATCCTCATAACCTGTTTCACTTTTTAACAAGGTTGACACAGTAAAAGAACCATCCTCATTATGCAGTTGGACAAGTGAGTGTGCGCTAGAAAAGACGTAGTCTAAAGGAGTCATCATTTAAGGAGCTTGATGAGCAACACAAATGATAAGTTATAACATGCGTTGATGGGTCTTCTCTAGGGTTTTCATTGAATTTTGGAATTTCAGAGGGTAATTTCTGTGAAATCATTGTCCACCAAGGATAATAACTTATGGGACCAGCTTGATATTTCACTGAAGATGTGAATAAAGGATCAAGACGTTTAGTACTGATAAGGGAGGAACTAGATAGGATTCCAAATGATGACATGGGTGAAGTCAATGGACAAAACATTGAAGATGAAGCAACAATATATGTTGTTGCAGCTGAAATAAATGGTTCAGTCTGGGATGTTATCTTAGCCATGGTCAAATGACCCAGTGTATACCCTATAGAATCTACGGGAACTTGAAGCGAAATAGGATCAACAAAATCAGAGGAAGCTTATTGAGGAAAATACTCGTATAAGTAAAGCTCCTACTCAAAATGAGTTGGAGTTAAATGTGTCTCATCTTGTGATATTTATTCAATTGAAATCAAACCAGGCGGAAGAACTTCACCATCTGGCACGAAGTAAATTTCAGGTGGTTGACTATGCGATATGTGAGACTCAATGGCTTCAATAGATTGTGGAGCGACCAATACAGGAACACCTTACGGTTGTCTGACTTCGGGATCAAGATTTTCTCCACTTAGGGAATATAGCAACTGAAATATAAGGGGATGATAGACCCTACTTAATTGGTCCTTGGGATGATTTCCAGTTTGACCAATAATAGCTACCCCCTAAAGCACAATGGGATCCGTATCAACTTCTAGTTGAACAACGTCAACTTCGAGAGGTATGGTCTCACAAATTGGATGGATCGTGACCACGGGTAGCTATGAGGACTCCGTTTCGGCAACAGTAGACGAATCGGGTTGTGTAGAAACAACTTGAGCTAACTCTGGTTTATAGGATTATGTTTCACCAGAGGTATGAATTGTACTTGATTTGGTAGATCGTGATCACCTTCGCTTACCATAAGTAACTTCTGGTGGTAAAGGTGGTTTTAATGCTAATCTACGTGAACGACGGGGAAATGATGTTGTTCTTCCACGATTACAGATTTATTTTAACCAAAAACAAATAAACAAAATAAAAGGGTAATGCTAGGCAAAAGGGTTTACTAAGAAAATTTGAACTACATAATACCTCCTGGCGAGCCAGGAAGTACAGGCAGGAAATATCCCCGAATGTTGTGTTTGGTGTATCACAATTTACAAGGTAGTCGACTCGATTCACTATGGATGGATAGCACCTAAAATTTTTCCTCCCAAATATACCCAAAGGTACGTGGAGGCCCAAGTCCGTATTAGCATTGTCTGATGCGAAACCACATAGTGAGAGCACCCCTTTATACTTTTAGTACTATAACACCGCTTGATCTACACGAAATTATGTGGATGAGCTATGATATACTTACATACGTGGAGTGAGGTATCACACTCGGAATGTATCACAGAAAAGTTAACGACAACTACTATGTTTTACGATGCCAAAACATGTCTCTAGCTTAGAGCTTCTAAATGCTATCGTTATGGTTCCAATGCTTTGTTAGATAAATTGAGATAAATTTTAAGTTGATCATGTTTATCCATTTTCCTTTCAAGGTTCACCGCGATGATGTATTGGAAATTCCTAAAATGCAAACTAAAATGATAAGCAATCTTTCACTTTTAGTTTTTCAATGAAAATCCTAGCTACTAGAGGGAAAGAGAAATCAATTTTAGAGCAAACAATCAAAGAGCACAAACTAAAATGCATCTTTCCTAATTGTTCCTTTTGCAAAACACACAATCCACTACATGCAAATGTAGGTTTTTATTTTCAGTCCCTTTAATGTTATGAATGCAGAAAAGGAAACTAAGTGCGTAAAATCAATAAAAACAAATGCCTTTTACTTTTGAGAAATGAAGAATTTAAAACAACAATTTCTCTTTTGAAGGAAAAATGAGGAAATTAACAATAATTTTTCCTATCAGGAAACAAATAATTTAACGACAATTTCCTTTTTCAAAATAAAATGGATCTAATGCAGTAATGAAAATACTTTGAAATTAATTCGTCAATGATAAAGAAAAACGTTTTAAATAAACATTGAACAAACTTTTCTTTCAAAGGAGGAAGGAGTAGGTAAGGTCACTGGTCAATCTGAGGCATTAGGCACTTGAAAACACAACAAAAAAATGGCTGAATAGAATTGCAATGAAAAATTCAAAGGGATTTGGTTGGCCTAAGGGAAACACAGTCTCTAAGGGGAGAAAGTGTGTTGCAAAGTGCCCCTGAGTGGGAGACAGTGCTCTGCAAAGCACCCATGAGTGGGAGAGAATGCTCTATAAAGCACCCCTGAGTGGGAGAAAGTGATGTGCAATGCACCATTGAATGGGAGAGAGTGTGCTGCAACGCACCCCTGAATGGGAGAGAGTGATCTACAAAGCACCGTGTCTTGACCAACAGTGTGTTGAGCGCAGCAGAGAACAAAAACTCAACTGTTTAACACAATTCTAATGCAAATTTTGATTTAAAAAATCCTAATATTTCAAAGTAAATGCTACTGGGTAAATAAATAGAGACAAACAGAGGCAAATACACCAAGGATGAAGGGTAAACTCCCCAGCGGAGTCACCAATTTGTTATGCAGAATTATGAATTATGGATAAATCATTCTTCCCTAGATAGGTCCTTATCTAGAACAACAATTCAAAGAATTTACGACTACATTTCCTAACTGTAAACAAACACAAAGAATGAA
Source organism: Pinus albicaulis (assembly GCA_034641835.2). Taxonomy (NCBI): domain Eukaryota; kingdom Viridiplantae; phylum Streptophyta; class Pinopsida; order Pinales; family Pinaceae; genus Pinus; species Pinus albicaulis. The sequence continues at coordinate 323,564,514 of CM076572.1, forward strand.
ATAAGAAGCTTCCTTGGAGTCCAAACGCTTCCAAAATCTCCTTCTATCGCTTTTGTTGTAGCTTCAAATTCCAGCTGGCTGTGCAAAATAGCAACAAGATATAGCAATAATAAAGATGTCTATTCAAGTTATTTAGCTAAATCAATAAAGCATAAACCATATAAATCAAATAAGAAATCATGATATGGAGAATCAAAGCTTATACAGATGCATATAGGGAAAAATAAGCTGTAATATTTATTAATGATAGAAGGGGAGGTTACAACCCAGTGATTGATTTAGTGTTACCATCTCCAGCAACTTCCCAACCTCATCACAATGTAGATATCTCCAGTAATATGTCACTCAAATCAACTCCTCAATTGAAATTCCACCAGCATTTCTCTACTCAAATTCTTCCTTATCAAACACTAAGATCTATGCTCAATTTATAGAGGAGCCGAAGGTAGTTTTACAATCAATGACTTTCCAATAATAGGCGAGACATGTTCCCAATATTGTAGATGTCAAAAGGACACATGGATTCAAAGTTTGACACATGTGAACTCTTCTAGAAGGCACTAGCCAAGTGGAGATTCCAGAACAATGATAATTTCGCTCCCAATGTGACCAACACACCTATGAGTGTCGGGAAGTGCTTTGCAGAGCAGCCTTGAATGGGGCCACATGCATATGCAATGCACTTAGTCCCTTTAGAGGCAACGTTGATGAGCTCTCATATGATATATTACAAACTTCAAATCTTGGAAACCTTTGTAGATGAAAGTCTTGAATGATTTGTCTTGTTCTTGGGCTTAGGACATGTAGCAACTAAAATGATAGGGGATGATAGACTCTATTCATTAGTCCTGGAGATGATGTACAGTTAACTAGGTCATTGGGAATGATGCCCAAATTGACCTATAACAATCAGCACTACCATTGATATATTTTGAAATGTTGTGAATAACAACATCAACACCTAACCTTGCAAGAGATATGATGATAGGGGCAAAGGTTTTATCAACTAATTCCTTAATATGTTTATCATGGGAAATGGTAGACAAATTTGGTATGTCTGCATCTGCCAGAGTTTGGTTTGATATGGACTCAAAATATAAAACATTTGTAGATGGTTTTATGGCATCTTTTACATCATCTAGCCTTTGTATATAAACAAAAAACATGGTTACCGATGAAATAGGTCACTGAACTAGTACCTTTTTTTTTTTTTTGTAGCAAAAAAGCACTCGATTTTGAAAAGTGGTGATGTAGAATCACCCGTTTTTTTTTGTGCGCATATTTTTGACACTTTAATATTTTTATTTATGAAGTATGAATATTTGTTTTAAAATGTTAGTGATTTTTAGGCTAATTTTGAAACGTATTGATGCAGCATCAACCTTTTTTTTTAGAGTGGTCATTTTCATGTTGGTAATAAAACATAAAAACAAAATAAGAAAAACATGACAAACAAAACTCAGATAAAAAAATTTTATATAAAAACAATTAAAAAACCAATAAAAATGTAAAGAAAACAAAATTAACTTGTAAAAATAAAAAATTTAAACAAAGTTAAAAATAAATAAATAAATACAAAAATATTCGAAAATTATATTTTAAAAAAATGAGAAAAAAAAAACACTAAATTTAAAGAAAAAAAATAAAAATTGAAAAAAAAAAACATCAAAAACATTTTTTTCTAAGTTATTAAAAAAAAACCATATAATTATAAAAAATAATTAAAATAGAAAATTTAAAAATAATTAAAATTACAAAATTAAAATACAAAAACAAAAAATAATTTAATTTAAAAAATTTAAATTAAAAAATAATAATAATAATAATAAGAAAAAAATACAAATTTGAAAATTAAAAAAAAAACAAAAACTATCATTAAAAAATAAAAATTAAAAAAAAAATAAAAAAACTATCATTAAAAAATAAAAAATAATGAAAAAAAACATTTGCAAATAACTAAAAAACAAATATATATAAAATTAATTTATGCAGAAATCTTTTGGTAATAATCACATTACAATGAACAAAGTTGACGCATTTCGAATGAAAAAAAAATCCAATTTAATAAATTTAATCAATAAATTTTAAATTTTAGAAAATAATTAATTTAAAAATATGAAATTTAAAAACAAAATTAAAAAAGAAAAACAAAAAAAATTAAAAAAATTAAATTTAAAATATAAAATTGAATTTAAAAGAAAAAAATTTGAAATAAATAAATAAATAAAATAAAAAAACAAATATTAAAAATACAAATTAAAAAAATTAAAATACAATATTAAATTAAATTAAAAAAAAATAAAATTACAAAATTAAAAAAATAAAATTAAAAAATTAAAAAAATAAAATTTTAAAAATTTTAAAAATAAAACTTAAAAAAAAAAGAAAAAAAAAAGAAACAGCTATTTTTGCAACAGTACAAGTGGCGCCGCCTAGGCAGGGGCGGAGGCCGGCTGCTGGGCGGGCAGGGAGGATGCTTGGAATCGCCTTCCCGCCTAGGCAGCGGTGGAGGCCGGCCAGCCGCCTCGACGGCACCATCACATCGTTGCCAAAATAATTATTTTTTTTAATTATTTTTTTTTGTTTTTAATTTTTTAATTTTTTAATTTTTTTTATTATTATTTTAATTTTTATTTCTTATTTTGTTTATATTTTGTTTAATTAATTTTGTATATATATATATATATATTTTAATTAAATTTTTTTTTTTCATATTTTTTCTTTATTATATTAAGCTTTTAAATTTAATTTTATAAAATTTAATAAATTTTAATTTTTTAAAAATTTATTTAAATTTAATATTTATTTTTAAATTATTGTTTTTTTATTTTTTTATTTTTTGTTTTTTTAATTACACAAAATTTTACATTTTTTATTTGAATTAAAGTTCTGTATTTTAAATTAAGTTTTTTTTTTTTTTTTTTTTAATTAATTTCTTTTTCAATTTTATTTTTTTAAATATTGTTTATTTATTTATTTCTTCCATTTTCCATTTTTAATTGGTTTTTAAAATTTTTTAAATTTTCATATGAACAATGTTGTTTTGTTTGTTTTTTTTTTTTAATTTATTTGTTTATCCATTTTGGTTATTAAAATTTATGTTATATATTTATATATATATATATATATATATATATATATATATATATATATATATATATATATATATATATATTAATTTAATAAAATCTAATATATATATTTTTAATTTAAGTTCATATATATATTTTATATTTTTTATAATTTAATTTTTAATTTTTAATTTTTTAAATTTATTTATTTTTTTAATATTTTTTTTTTTTTTAAATTTAATATTTTTATTGTATTTTATATTTCATTTTTTATTTTTAATTAATTTTCATTTTTTTTTTAAATTTTAATTTAAATAATGTTTTTTATTTTTATTTTTGATTTTGATTTTTTATGTTTATTTTAAAGTTTTAAATTTATTAAAATTTAATATATATTTTTTAAAATTTTATTTATTTTATTTTAAAGTTTATTTATTTTGTTTTTAATTTAATAAACATTTTTTTTTTATTTTTTAAATTTAATTTGTATATTTTATTTTTTATAATTTCCTTTTTTTGATTTTTTTTGAATTTAATATTTTTATTTTGTTTTTATTTTTATTTTTTTTATTTCTATATATTTTTAGATTTTAATTTTTAAAATATTTTTTATTTTTTTAATTTTATTTTTGTTTCTTAAATTTTAGGTTTTTTTTAATGTTTGAATTTTAAAATAAAATTAATTTAAAAAAGTATAATGAAGTTTTTGTTTTTGTTTTTGTTTTTGTTTTTTTTTTTAAATCACTTTCTGTTTTCAGGGTGGGTTTTGCACAAAATTTTTGTCGAAAATTTACTCTAAAAAAAAAACCAAATTATTCCACAATGCAATGTTTCATTTTCAGAGTGTTTTTTGCACCCCAAAAAATTGGCTTTTACTTGCATTTTTTACAAATGTTGAAAATTCACCACCCCCCCCCCCCCCACCCCCCAAAAAAGAAGAAGGTTATTCCAGAATACAACTTTTCATTTTCGAGTTGTTTTTTCATGGCTTTTTGATGTTTTTTTTGTTAGAGTTCCCGTTTGGAGGTAATAGTTCTCGTTTCATTGGTAACTGTGTTAAAAGTTGTTGTAACCCCACATAACCTTGAAAATAAATGTGCTAATAATGCATGGGTACCTCCATACAAACACCTTGAGGCCACAACATGATCTCCATGGCTGCGCAATTGTAATAACACAGAGGATATTGCAGACATACCAATAAAAGTACAATAGGTAGCTTCAGTACCCTCCAGAGCAGTCATTTGTCTTCCCAAATTCAGCACAGTTAGATTAAAATACATGTTGTATATGTGGAAATCACCTTCCGGACCAAATTTATTATTTCACAATTTAGGAATAGCAGAAGAAATATTATTGTTAACACCTTTTACTCATGATTTGGTTCTATTCAAAGTTTTTATTAGTTAAGGTTATACACTAGATTTCTTTTATTCTACAAAATATACAGTATTCATCCCTTATGAAGACTTTATGCATGATCTGAAGCATCTTAAGACATATGTATAATTATATCTTTGTGCACTAACTCCACAACACAACAATAATTGCACAACACAACACTAATTCATACTCTATTATCCATGCTACCTAGCCAATGTGTTAATCTCTACTATTCAAGTTCATCTAATTATGTCGTTGAATGTGTCATCATTTCCATCTTCCTAATATGCTTCCGCATTTTTTTGTAGACATTCAACAAGAATGGCAAGGAAATGGAAGTTAATCATGGCTCTTTAGGTGCAAGACCCTAAAGACAAAGTCATTTTTTCTAGTAAAGATTTAGTTTGGTCTGAAGTGTACAAAAAACACATGAATACTGATCATGTTGCAAAAATTCCCAAAGAAAGAATTCATGATTTTATAAAAGGAGTGGAATCGAATCCAGATGCTCCATGTTCCTTCGTGTGGCTAAAAAGAAAAACCCTGAGTACAAGGGCTAGTGCTGCCTTATTGTATGAATTGTAAGTATTTTAGAACTACATTGTTTAGATGTTGATATTAAATGTGCTTTATATTTATCAGATGTGGTGATATTTCATAATTTATTTTGTAGTTATCATTGTTCATATGGTCCAACTGACAAGAGAGAAGAATGGAAAAGCAAACCAAGGCATTCATTTTCCAAAATGTGGGGATGTCAATGCCATTTTATTGTAAAATTTGTGGTTCAGCATCCCAACATAGTAGTAATAACGTACAATCCGTATGATAGCGAAGATGGGAAAGGATGACCTTGTCATGGAAAACACGGCACTTTAAGTGATGATGTTCCTCAGATGAAGCCAAGAATTTAGAAGGACATGATTTGTTATTTATAAAGTCGTTATTTTCTTAACCTTCCAATCGATTTTGTTTGTAAAATACATATCAAGAAATATCTTGACATAGTATAACTTTCTGTAGGGATTTTTTCTTACGCAGAAAAGACGTTGTAAATGTCTATAATCATCTGACAAAATAAAGATATCAATTCCATAGCAAAGATGAAATGAGTGTGAATCTTTGGTATCAAAAAAACCAAAATGATTTCTTCTTCTACCAGAAGCCCAATGGTGGAAAGATCCCTTTTATAGCTGGAATACAAACAAAATGGATTTTGGAAACTATGTTTAAGTTATCTCACAATAACTTGATAGCCATGGACTCAACGTTAAATACAAATAAATATCGGGTGAGTATTTTTTCCAATGATTGCTTTAATAAAAGCATTTTGGTTAAAATTAACTTCATTTAATTTAATATGACAATATTAGCTATACACGCTTGCAGTGTTTGATGAGCAAAAAGGTGGGGACTAGTTGCGTGGGTGGTGATGTCACGTAATACATTATAAGATATAACAGTATGGATGGAGAGCTTTATGCTTAGGTGTTTTTAGCTTCGGCATGATTGGAGGGTCTATGCCTTCATGGTTAATGATGCGATGGCTGAAATCATTGCTTTGAGGTAATATCAATATTCGTATTTTACATTTCGAGTTGCATTCATTCTAAAAATTTCTCACTTAAAATGAATTAAATGTCATAGGAGAATCATGAAATGTGAAGTGATCTTGTGTATTTGGCACATAAGGAGGGCATGGATAAAGAATGTTAATCAGTTGGTTAAAATCTTAGAAAAAGAAAAAGAGATGTTCAATGAACTTGGCCATATCATGAAAGATTGTTCTAATCATGAAGTGAATGATGCAATCAATGCATTTTTCACCAAATATGCAAGTGAGCAAAATATTTTGGAATATTTCTACAAGACTTGGGTTTCCAGTGACAGTATTTGTAAGTTTGCATAATATTCCTTCTGTGTTGTATGTTTTTTTTTCATTAGGACAACTTATAGTTACTAATTGAGTCTTTCCATGTAGGGATGTGGGTTAAAGGCTATAGAGATTTTCCTTATGAAAACCAGGAGACAAATAATGTTGTGGAATCATATCACAGTTATCTGAAGACAACATTTCTATGTGATAGATGAAAGAAATGTGCTCATATAATGGATTGGATATTCTACACTCTCCTAAAAAATGTTGAGCCATGTTATCGATTAAAGTCAATTTTGAAAAAATAATGATATTTTAACAACCAAACGAAAGAGATGCAGCTTGAATCATCAATAGAAAAGGCTGCATGCTCTAGTGAAAGAACCATGCCATGATAACCCCAAGGAAAATGATAAGAATGACAAATTACATATTTGAAATTTGTCATGATGTTGATTGATGACTTCAGTTGCAATAGATCGTGATCCGGTGTCATCTCTGACACCGACATCTGTACTTGACATTCCTTCCACCAATATATCAGTGGAAATCCTATGAATTTCTGAAAAGCATTGTATGCTGAAAGATTTAAACTGAGAGCTCCACATTATTGCTTCCTTGTATAGGAATTTTAAATTATCTTTTCGAACTTCGTAGATTCCATTGAGATGATTACAGATGAGTTGCAAGTTCATGTAAACTACAATATCATTGACATAATTTTTTTTTTTGCCTCTTTTAAGCCCTCAACAAGGGATATATAGTATAATTCATTATTAGTTGTCCTCCCTTGTACATCCATGTTTGTGTGCACGACATGATTTCGTGTCGGATTATAAATCACATATTTAACTATGGCTTGTCCATTATTTAGATGACAGGAAACTTTGATACACAATGTCCACTTTTCCACCATTGTCCACACTTAAAAAACCTAGAAAATAAAACAACAATAAATTCATATCAGACAGGTAGGAATTTATATCAGATTAAATCTATAAAATCAAGGCAGCTTGCACACATGAACTCCCTAAATTTACCAAAGTTGGAGAGCACCTAACTTCCTTGAATATAATCAGAATTAGGTTTGTTAAAATGTCCAATTAGGGTTTGGAAAACAGAGGTTTGTTTGGAAAAGAAAAACATGAGATACTTGGAATGATGAACAATCAAAAGTTTGAGCAGAGGATTGCATCTGTGATTTCATCTAATATTTTTGACTGAAATGATTTTAATGTCTCCATAAATAGTTAACAATGCATTATCTTCTTCCTTTTGATTCTACCCATTCCAAACTGTGGGTGGTCTCTATATTTTTTAACTCTAGCCATTCCAAATTATCATTTCCGAGCTAATTTATGGGATTTGGGATATTTTAGACACAGCTATAAACAAAATACAAAAATCCTAATCACACATTTTAATTCATGTTTACTAATTTGCTTTCAACAATAGAGAAAATAAATGTGGGGACTCTCAATATTTGTTTGTCTAACATAATCAAGAAAAATTATCTCAAAATGAAGGTAAATCAAGTTCCAAACACACTTAAATACCATCTAAATTTCAGAAAGTACCTTGATTCCATTATTTCCATAACAGATTTCTTCTGTTCAATGAAATAAATACCAGTACAGCTAATTTGAAAGCTAAAATTAATGCTCAATTTGGAGAACGCATTTTGCAAAAAGAGACTCAATTGGTTTGTTTCTCCAAAGAAAAATAAATATTACTTCTATGATATTTGATGAATAATGTGTTCATCAACCTCTTGATGAAACATGCATTTAGCATTGAAGACATATGTACATGCATTTTGGACTAGATAAGTTTGGGAAAATACACAATTTGGCATCAGTGTGGCATTAAAGTCATCACTCTTCTTGTCCTATTCTATTTGCTAATGTCGGGGGCTTGTGGGGAGGTTCTTTTTGTTGGTTAATTTAAATTGAGTGACTAGCTAATATTGAAGTGAGTCACTCTGAACTAAAAGTTTGTGTTTGTCTATTTTGTAGTTACTATTTTGTGTGCAAAACATAGTGTGGATTCTATTAACTTTTTAAAATATCTTAAAACTCGTTGAAATATAGGTATAGCAAAGTTGATTATCTTGACCTAAAATTTGGTACTATTGTGGTTGTAGAGTTATTTCATAATTTCTATTTTAAGATTGATTCTCATATATAGTTAAGCTTAATGAATTCTCGGCACTACGACAACATCTGAGTTAGTTCATCCATGATTGAAAATTATAGTTGTGTATTTTAATAGCTTTTAGTAAAAATTGAAATTGAGCATTATTTTGTTGTTTTAGTTGTTTGGCACTTAATTCCTTCTGGACTGTAATGTTTCTTTTTTATTTCTTTATATTAGTTTCCATAATCATGTGATGCTCTAGTAATTTCATTCATCCCTAATTTTCTGGAAGCAACCAGTTCTTTGTGTACAATATCTAAGGTTTGTGGTTTTGAGTGAAAAAGAATAAATGTTATCAGACTGAGATACATAAACATGTTAACTATTGATTGAAGCCAGTGTAGGTAGTCCCATTTGGATCATATTATTGAATAGTAATGAAAAAAATCCTACTGTTCCGAATAAATGCAATTGTAATGAAAGTTCATTCTCATGGCCAAATCCCTCATCACTCATAAAAAAAGTTTTTAATTCTATATTCAATTTGTAATTTCATATTAATATTTTTGTGGTTATTAAATTTCCTGATTTTGTGGCGTAATGTTTTGATTATTTTGGAAATGTGAGATTATAATATATATTGTAGTGCTTGGTTCTGGAAATGCAAGATTATATTTCAGTATCTTCCTATCTGGCATAGCATTTGAACCCATTTTGGATTGCATTTATGAAACACAATGTCCCCTTGTTGTGTTGTATTTGGGAAAAGTTAGCTTAAAGGAGGATACGTGTATAAGGGAGTCATAATGATTATGCGTGTGAATAAACAATATTTTTACTTAGAAAAAATAGTTTCAAATATTTCCTCTGTTGAAGATGGTTAAACACTCATCCATTCCAAAGATGCTTTGATTTTGCATTGTCTAGCATCTATAGGAAAATATTGTGCATGCACTTTTGTAGTCATTGATATGACAATGTCTATCCTTTTTCATTTACTGATCGTCATATACATTAAAGTTATTTTGTAGGTTACTTAGAACAATTTCTATCTACATTGAAGATATAAATAGTTTATCTATTGTGGGTGTATTGGTCCATCGATGTGGATCCACTTTCCTTCCTCTTGCTTTTTTTTCTCTTGGAACTATATTTTGTGCATCTGGCCATACAATATTTTCTAGAATTCATTTGTTGTAGTAGTGAAACAAACTGGAATGTTTTTCAAGCATTTTCTACATGGAAAGGATGAGCAGCTAGGCATACCCATTTTTGGTTCTTTCATCGCCCTATCTTCATAATGAGCATTATGATATTTACTAACGAGAGAGAAGTGGTTTTTTTAACCCAAGTTTCATCTAGGTATATGAATCCACAATCTCCTCTCATGTTTCTACTTGAGTGAGCTTCTATCAAATTGAGTAGAGCAGTAAATCGAACTAGGAGAATAATACAAGCAGAAAAAGACTTGAGGTCAAAAAAAGTTTCATTGAAAACGAGGCAAGACAACTTTGATTGTTGCAACAAGTGATCCATGAACAAAACATGGCATCATTTTTTTCTACAGATGATTGGGGATTCTGTATAAAAGGAAGAATACCCCCGTAATAATTTGTACAAAACTGAAAGTGCCCAACTCTCCCATATTATACATTGATAGCATATAACTACATTTTTGTAACAATCTTCATAGCCTGCACTGACCTGAACACCTGGAGCTTTTCGAGCATAACAGAGGAATGCATATAATTTTTTTCCTATTGGTGCTGGAAAATGATTTTCCAGCGCATAAATAGTGTATTTTCTTCTTCAACTTCTTTAGTAGCAGTGGGCACACCAGATTCATTATGTCCGTTTATGTGAGATAAAAGACATTTTTCTTTCTTGTGCACGATTTTGGTTCTACTAGATTCAAGATATCTGAATGTGATTAAAATGTTTGACATTATGCATTTTCTAAAATCTTTCCTTCATGGGTTAACATGATATACAAATTGAGGCTTGAAATTTTGTGATATTGGAGAATGCATTGGGCACATAACAGAATAGAGAAAAGGAACACCTGGAGTTTTTTTAGCATAATATAGGAATGCATATAATTTTCTTCTTATAGGCGCTGGAAAATGGAACAAAGACTCAATGAATCATTCTTTCTTAAATAAAATACCTTCTTGAGTCTGAAGGTTGTGTCCATGCATGCATTATATGTGTCATTTATTCTTTGTTGAATAGGCAATATCAAAATATTTAGTCAATGTTAACAAGATAGGGAAGGAATATCATTAACATGATTTGGAGCTTTTTTTAAATTATGTGAATGAATGTACAAGGAGGTATACGAGACATCCAAGCAGTTATTGTGAGAAAGCACACAAAGGAATGATCAGGTGATCATGTCCTAAGTGAAGAAAATGCTCAAATTTTTTTTTTCTCAGAATTGGATGAAATTAGAACAACAGGAAAGGCCTCGTCTATACGATCCTATAGCCATGAACGACACTCAAATCCGACACTGTATGAGAAAGTTATTCAAGTTTGAAAATTCACAATTTCATGCAAAAGTTCAGTTTGACCATGTTTGACTTTGAATTAAAAAAATAAAAAAAAAGAATATTTTGAGAATATTCCTTGAAATATTCTAGGAATATTCCACGAAATATTCTCTGTGGACCAATCAAAGTCCGACAAGTGTCGCATTTGGATTTGCACATGTGGTTGACTGTGTAAGAGATGGACCAATTATCGGGCGCCACATGGCCTTCTCGGAGGCCGCCACGTGGCCCCAGGGTGGTGAAAGAATGGTTGAACAAAAATTTTCAATGTAGCAGGATTCGATCGCGGGTCGAGCGGGTGGTAGCACATAGGCCCAACCGGCCCGCCCACTTGGTGGTTCTTAACCCAATAGGGCCACCACTTATATTAAAATTTTATATTAAAATCGGTTGGGGCCGAAAGGGGGCCAGCCCCCTCTACACAGGACCATAGGCCCTGATCCATGGGCTATAGCACCAGTGGTTGCAATTTAAAGTGGCGGTTAACATTTATTTTAAGAGTTGTGTTCACATGGAGATGAAGCGGGAGTTGCGTTGTTAATTTATGCCACGATTTCATAACTGTTGGACCAAACGGTCCCATCAGCGGTGGGGTAGTCGGTCCATGTGACCACTACCCCCTAACACTTATTTCTAATCAGGACTGCGCAGTAAATTTGGTGAAGTCCAACTTTTTAGGGACGTTTGCCAAAAATAGTCAGGCTAACTACAATTATTCCACTTTTGGTGGAGGTTTTTTAGGCCAAACTGGACAAATATTCTTTTGGCCATAAATTTTGGGAGAAAGAACCTTTTGGAGCGATTTGTTTTTTTGATTTCAGGTATTGTGAGCATTCTAGAGCCAATGGTGCAGGTTGCAGAGGCAAAAGAGCTCATATTTAGGTACTTTTTCAGCAGAGAAGCTTGGAGAGCCATCAGAGCCTAGGGAGTGTTGGCGCTGTATTAGGCTATGGTTAACCATTGGAGGTGAAAAAAAAGCCAATATTTACTATTTTTTGTGTTATGAACTCATTTCCACAGCTTATTTTCCCTGTTTAGGCTTTCTTATCACTGTATAACCAATTTGAGCATCTAATAACAGCAAGGACATGCCCATTTGGGGGCCATGGACCCGGCAGATGTAGCTCAGGAGGTGTGAACTACCTCATCAGCTGCTGTGTTATATTATGTGATTTTATCTTGCTATGTTTTTTAGATTTAATAACTTAAACAATAAAAAGAAATAACACTCCTTCACACATAAGACTCAGAAATTTACCAAAAGCACTTTGTTTCAATTGCAAGACATATATAACAGTTTGCACATATAATCTTATGGAAATGAATACCTTGAACAACAAATAGAAGTTCTAAAGCCAGAGTCTGTAAAGGGCTAGGTAGCCTCTGGATCTCATCCTTTTTCAAAGGTAACATATCCAGTAAATGCCCCTACAGTCAATCTCTGGAATAGATACAAGTAGTTTCATTTTCAGATCAAGGAAGACACTACATATTTTGTTTGCAAGTTTTTCCTGCCATGATAAACTGATGAGAGAAATAAGGGCATCATTGTTGTGAAATATTTATTTTTTCTTTTTCTACTTTTGGAATCCTTAATCTGGTAGGATGGAAATGGCCGTAATGATAAACAATTGTACTATACTGGAACCATTTCTTGACATTCAGAGAGAATATTTAGCAGAATTTTCTTCTTTATCACTTTGATCTTTCAAAACTTTCGAAAACCATGTCTAACACTTTATAAATATCTCAAAAATCACATTACCATTAAACCATAACTAAATGAACAAGTTCAGGTACATTAACACAATTTCAAAGATAAAATACACACTCTTCAAGGTATATATTAGTATTCATAACTTCAACTCTAGTAGTTTAACATTCCCTTTCTCTTCAAATATCTTAGGATATTACTACTCTAAGTGGGTACAAGTGCATTAAATTTGGCAAATTTAAAGTTACTGATGAGCTCCATCATTAGACATATTTGGAGGGGTTAATGGTCACCTTTTTTCCTTCTTAGATCTATTTTTCTTGAATTTTTATTATTATTTGGTTTTATGATGCTAGTATAGGTGGTGATTAAGGCCAACATACTATGAGTGCCTAATATGAGGCTGAGTGTAGAAAATCATGAATTATTAGCATTTTTATAAGGATTTTATCATCAAGACTTGGAGGAGACAACAAGGAGAAATTATAGGAAGATTTTCCACCCTCCTTAACTCTCAAAGGCAGCCAAAGAATCCCAAATATTCTATTCAGCAATTTGAATGCCAAAGGCAACCAAAGGATCCCCAAGGATTCTTTCTAGCAATTCGAGTTCCCGAGGTATCCAAGCAATTCAAAGAGGAGTGCACTCAATATTTGTTTACTTGGAGTCAAGTGGACTCAATCACTATTTTCTAGAGAGCTATTGGTAGCTTCCCTGTAGAATAAATAGGCAAAGCTAAAGCTTGGAAGGGTCGGAACTTTATTACAAGATATTAAGATTTTTATTATTTTACTCAGTGATCAAACTTTCAGAAATGTATGAAGCTATCCTTTTATGAAATGAGGAGACTGATTTCATTTTAATGATTTAAGTTTTAGAGAGCTAGGCTTGTGGGTTGGGGCCCAATCCGTGTGCCTCAGCCTCTTTGTTGTATTTGTTCTCTGCTTTCTGTCATTTCATTAGTTTTTCTTCTAATAATTTAGCTTATGTTTCAAGTTGTTGTTTAGTTTTTCTTTTAGTGTACTGTTGTAGGTTTCATTTTCTTGTGATTAGTATAATAGAGGAGAAAAAATAAAAAATATGTGGATCAAGACCCCCTTCTCATCTCTGTCAATAGAGCTCGAGGAGGGTGAACCTTTCCACAGACCTAAAAACTGATCTCTGTTCACTGTTTCTGAGATTAAAAGTAGAGTTGTATTACCATTTTCAGTATCCCTTTCCACTGTATTTTTACGCATTTGTATTTTTATTTATGCATAAGTTAGCATGTTGATTGCAAGAATTATTGCTAAAACCCCGGAGTAGCTTCGTGGTGCTTTCTCGCTTTATTTTCCATCTCTATCTTCACAGCTTGAACATTGTTTTTATGCCTCCATTTCCCTCCTTTTCCTCTTATTTTAAACTATTGCACCCAACTTTCATTCCCAAAAACACTTAAAATATCTAGCTGCCTTATTCCTTTTCTTTCATCAGTCATGACCACCGCACCTTTTTAACGCAAAACGCTTGAAAAACCATCAAATTTGGACCTTTGCCTTTTCTCTTCGAAACTCCTGCTCATCGTACTTCGCTCATCGCAAATTACAAATCTCTTGCGTTCTCTATTTATGCTCTCCCATTCCAAGCCCAATTTCCATATTCTTACCATAATTTTTTGCCACGTTATCCTTTTCGTAATCACACTTCACATATTTTCCCTTTTCCCTTTAAGACTTACCGCTTCTTTTTCTCGATTGCGATATTGGTATCGCACTCTCCCTTTTCTCCTCAAAACTCCTGCTCACCATACTTCTCTCATCGCAAATCACAGATATCTTGCGTCCTCTGTTTATGCTCTCCCATTCCAAGCTCGATTGCAATATTCATACCATACTCCTTTGCTATGTTATCCTTTTCACAATCGCACTTCACAACCTTTTCCTTTTTACTTTAAGACTTACTACTCCCTACACTGATTGCGATATTGTCATAACACTCCACCATCGGTCCTACCATCACGTCACCCATCTCATTTCCTACTTTGAAACTTTTTCCCCGTCGCATTTCGCACTTCGCAACTTTTTCCCCATCGCATTTCGCACTTCGCAACTTTTACCCCATTGCATTTCGCACTTCACAGTTTTTATCCTCATCGCATTTCACAATTCGTTCCCGCTCCCGAACAAAACATCCAATATCCCTCCAACTTCGCGATAATTCGATTGCGATATCGCATATCGCATACTGCACTCCCATCCTCCATTGCAATTCCATCATTGCACATTTCAAATCATTTTTCTCTAAAGATGTTTCTCTCTATAATAAAGTTTTAATAAGGCTTAAACCCATATTTCCACTTGTAAGCCTTATTTCATGTGTTTATCTCTCCATTAGCACCTTTACCCCTTTCTTCCTCGAAATTCAAGCACACCTCTTCAAGTTATAAATAGGGCATGAATAGCTGCATGGATAGGAGCATGATAGATAGAGCAGAGCGTGTTTAGCCAATTGGCCAAGTTAAGTGCAATTTAAATTAGTTTCATTTCTGTCATTTCCTTTCTGAAAATTAAATTAGTTTCATTTTTGTCATTTCGTTTCTGCACATGAAATTAGTTTCATTTCTGTCATTTCATTTCTGTAAATTAAGTTAGTTTCCTTTCTTTCATTTCCTTCTAGTAATTTACTTTTCAGTTTGTATCATAGTTTAAGAAATAACACCCTTTCGTAAAGAAGAAGAGGATGACATGAACTTAATGCATATATTGTGTATATAGAATTATCACCTCCAATTTTATACAAACCCCGGGTTGATAAAGTAAAGTAGGGCAGCCCCTGGGAGTTGCAGAACTCTTGGTGTAATACCAGGGCCCACTACTTTTTGACATCGTTGTCGGGGATGTGTCTAGTAGATTTTTTAATTTTGTTTTAACATTCTTTTCTACTTTCTTTTCTTTTCATGTAATTTCAGAAATATTAAAAAAAATAGACAAAAGGATCTAATTTTCATGCCTCATAGGAGTGGGATACTCAAAGACAAATCTTACCTAAAACCCCCACTTCACCTCCTAACCACCCTTCACTCTTCTTCAGTGCCAGTGAGATTGAACCCCCTATAAGAGAGCCTTTTGAATATTTTGAGGATCCTATTGGGGAAGAAGAAGAAGACCTTGTTTCGACTGAGGGTCTTGCTTCACCTATCTTAACCATGGCTGGGATCTAGAGAGCCTTTCCCATAAGAGAGGCAGATGGGGAAAATAAGATGAAAAATATTAACCCCTCAGCTCTTCAACACTTTCATGGACTTACCTCTAACAACCCTGACAAATTTATTTTTGAATTTTCTATTTTTTGTACAACTTATGACTGCACCTATGATGATCAAAAGTTGAATCTATTCCCATCCACCCTTAAGGATGCAGACTTGCGCTAGTTCATGGGTCTACTTGGGGATAACATCACTACCTACGCACAGATGGAAGAGACATTGAACAAAAAATACAGACACTACTGTAGGTCCAAGGAAACTAAGGATGAAATATTTAGGATGACTCTAGGGCCTGATGAATCCCTAGAGGACTATGAAGAAAGGTTTCAATTAAAATATAAGAGAGCCAACTGTACTCTTAATCTCGCATCACTTAAAATTGTAATTCTTTGAGGGATTAGTGAATAGATGATAGAATCCTTGAATATGCTATCAGGAGGAGATATATACCAACTGCCTTATGAAACAATCAAAACTGTCTTCCGGAACCATTCTAGAGCATTTAGGAAGATGGGAAGAGTTGGCCAAACTACATCCAATACCCCTTCCTCTTCCACCTTCATAAAACATGAGATTGGAAACATGCTAGAGGACTTCAAGAGTGACATGTTGCACACCTTTTCTTTGCAAATGGACACAATGTAGGTGAAAAGGAAGTAAGAGGAAGCAGAGAGAGCCCTGGCCATAATTTGTCCTAGATGTACCAAGAAGCACCCAAGAAATGAATATCGACTGAATTTCATAGAGGTTTTCTTAGTCTGTGAAGATAATCATGCCACAGAAAAGTGTCCCTCCTTACCTGGACTTAAAGCTTTATATCAAGGTGGGGAAGCAATTCCAGAGCAACTCTGTTTAATCAACCAGAGAAGGCCTCAAGGCCCTCAGTCATATCAATAAGGTATTCAAGGTGAACCTTACTCTTACTATCACAAAAATAAAAGTTCACCCATGCAACCTTGGTACACCCCCACTCCTCCATCCTAGTCTACACCTCCTACTTGGCCTTGCAACCCTTCATATCATCCTCAGCCAGTAATCCAAACATTTCAGCAGTATGTTCCACAACAACCTTAGTGGAACAATCCATCCCAATGTTGGAGGCATAAACAAAATCAATCACCTACTCTAATCCCTCCACCCCAACCTCAACCTCATTTTAATCATGATGCTCCACCTAGGCTACCTATACCTGCACAACCCAATCAGAACCCAAACAACAGATAGACACAACAGGCTCCTAGTGGAGAAAAATCCTATCCAGCTTATGATGTGGAGATACGGGAGGTTAATTTCAAGTCAGGAAGAATACTCCCAGACAACCATCCTACATCTCCACCTGTAGAGGTTGAGGAGGAAAAGGAAGAAGGTAACACTCAGATCTAACAACCTCCTTTTCCTGAGCGTCGAATCCATTGTAGTTAGCACACCCCAGAGGAGACTGAACTCCAGGGAGAATTTGAAAATTTGTGAGTAAAGATACCACTTCTCTAGGCCATTAAGGATGTCCCTATCTACAATAGGCTCATCAAAGAAAAGTTCTTCAAGAAACCTAGGGGAAGGAAGGTAGATACCCCCACCATCAATGTGGTAGGACAACTATCTGACCTAATGCTGGGGAAGGTGATATTTCCAAAGTACTTGAACCTTGGTAATCTATTTTTTGATGTGCATATAGATGGTGCTATAGTCCCCAACACTCTGATTGATCTAGGGGCTTCCATAAATATCATGACCAAGGAAACTATGTTGAAACTTAATCTCCAAGGGACTTTGAGGAAAACCTCGAGAAGGAATTGTTGAGGATGTTACGGTTACCATTGACTCTTAGGATTATCCTATATATTTCTTGGTCCTACAACCAAAAACCAAGTTTAATGGTTATCCCCTCATCTTAGGGAGACCTTGGTTAGCCACTTCAGATGCTTATATTAGCTGTCAGACTAGAAACATGACTATAAAAAATGGGCCTTTATATAAACAGCTAGTGTTATATCCTCCAGTCTAGCCTTTCATTGATCATGATCTCCCTATATGTTTGGAGGATGAATCAGATGAGTTATATAACACTGCCCCTATGTGTACCATAGATGTTATTCTTAGAGGGGGGAAGCTTGATGAAGATGAACTCGTCGACCATGCCATTCAAAACCAATCCTCCACTAAAATTCCTCTTGAAACCTTAGTAAAAAAGTCTGAAAGAAAACCTTGCATGGAAGTGGACTCAGTTGAATCAACCTCTAAATCCACCAAGGCTCTTGAGTTTTCCCCATCCAGATCTTTGAAAATCAACCCCAACCTCTCGAATGAAGAAGAGAAGCAACTATGCCAAATTTTGAAAGAGAATCTTGAAGCATTTTCTTGGGATTATAAGGACATGAAAGGGGTTCATACTTCAGTGTGAAAACATCATATTTACATCAAAGAATGATGCAAGCCTGTGAGACAACCCCAAGGAAGGATGAACCCCGCTCTAAAGGACATAGTCAAAGAAGATTTGTTGAAACTATTGGATGTAGGGTTCATATATCCTATATCTAATAGTGAGTTGGTATCTCCTCTTGTCCTAGTCCCAAAGAAGAATGGGAAGTGGAAAATTCGTGTTGACTATCGAGAATTTAACAAACCCACCAAGAAAGACCATTTCCCTTTTCCCTTCATAGACCAAGTCCTGGATGGCCTTGCGGGGAAGAATTTCGTTTCCTTCTTAGATGGGTTGAGTGGGTATATTCAGATTCAAATAAGTCCTAAAGACCAGGATAAGACTACTTTCACCTACACTTGGGGTACCTTCGCTTATAGAGTCCTACCCTTTGGGTTGTGAAATGCCCCAGTTACCTTCCAAAGAGTTGTTTTGAGCATCTTTTCTGAGTTAGTCCATGACTCTGTCGAAATCTACATGGATGATTTTACACCATATGGGGATGACTTCCAGGAAGCTCTCTCCAATTTGGGTAAAGTACTAAGAAGGTGCATTGAGATGCATCACTCCTTGAGCCAAAAAAAGTTTGAATTCCTGAAGAAATCAGGGGTTGTATTAGGAAACTCCATATCCCAAGCAGGAATACAGATAGACTAAAAAAAAATCACTATCATCAAAAGGGTACCTGCTACTCAAAAGCAGAAAGATGTCAGGAGTTTCTTAGGCTTAGCTCGTTACTATAGAAGGTTCATCAAATATTTCAGCAAGATGGCTTTGCCATTATTTGGTTTACTGGCCAAATATTCAGAGTTTATTTGGTATGGTCCTTATCAAGAGGCTTTTGAGCTCATTAAGGAAAAGTTGACTACTACCCCCATCCTCCAAGGTACAAATTGGACTCTGCCTTTCCACATCCACACTAGTGCAACGGACAAAGCTGTAGGGGTAGAATTAGGAAAATTAGAGGACAAAATACTTTATGCCATTTATTTCATCAACAAGAACTTGTCCAAGGCCGAACTGAATTATATTGTTACTGAGAAGGAGATGTTAGCCATTGTCCATGATTTGAACAAATTCAGGCATTATGTAATAGTATATCAGACCTTTGTTCACACTAACCATGCAACCATCAAGTATTTAATGAAAAAACGATATTTTAATGCTAGGTTAATTATATGTTTGTTACTTTTGTAGCAATTTTATTTGAATATTGTTGATAAACCTGGAAAGGAGAATGTTGCTGCAGATTTTTTGTCCAGGTTAGCTCTCCCTACAGGTGAATAAGGAATGGTGGATGACTAGCTGCCAGATGAACATCTCTTTGCTATATCGACACTCTCACCATGGTTTGTTGATATAGCCAACTTCTTGGTTGCTGGGAGAATCCCTCGTAATCTTTCATTTAGGGAGAAGAGTAGAATCATAAGAAAAAGCACCCCTTTCACATGGATTGGGGGAAACCTTTTCAAGCTAGGCCCTGATCGAATCCTAAGGAGATGTGTGAGGGAGGAAGAATTTTTTGATATCCTCTCTGCATGTCATGACAGCCCATGTGGAGGCCACTTTGCTGCAAACCGAATTGCTTACATAATTTTGCAGGCAGGATACTATTGGCCTACCATTCACCAAGATTCCAGAAGATACATCAGCAAGTGTGACCAATGCAAAAGGATGGGGAAACCCATGCAAAGGGATGAGATGCCTTCGCACCCTCAGGTGGCTCTTGATCCATTTGACAAGTGGGGCATGGATTTTTTTGGACCTATCGATCCACCATCCAGACAAAAGAATTATATCATAGTCTGCATTGACTACCTGAAAAAGTGGGCTGAAACAAAAGAAGTGAAGGTAGTGACCAAGGAGAAAGTAGCAAAATTTCTGAGGGAGAATGTGTTTTACAAGTTTTGGTACCACAGAGAAATATTTACTAATCAAGGAGCACAATTCACTTCTCACCTCATTGAGAATCTTTTGAGGAAGCACAAGATTAAGCATAGAAATTCTATTGCCTATCACCCTCAGGCAATTGGCCAAGTCGAACTAACTAATAGAGATTTAGAGAGCATCCTCACCAAGGTTGTGGGCAACAACAGAAAATATTGGGCAGACATATTGGTAGAGGCCACTTGGGCCTAGAACACTACTTTGAAGACAACAACATGATTCACTCCTAATGAACTAGTCTATGGTAAGAAGGCTCAACTTCCAGTTGAGATTGAATTCAATACTTTAAGAATGGTAGCTGAATTAAATCTAGATCTATCAAATGCCCAAAAAGAGAGGTTGTTGCAACTAAATGGGTTGGATGAGTTTAGAATGCAAGCACTTCTTCATACGGAGGTAGTTCAACTGCAAAGGAAGGTCTGGCATGACAAGAACATCAAAGAAAAGACCTTCTAGGAAGGATATTGTGCGTATTTGTATGATTCAAGGTTTAAATATTTCAAAGGCAAGCTGATGACAAGATGGTTGGGACCTTACACAGTGGAAAAATGTTTTGATAATGTCGCAATTAAAATCAGAACCATAGATGAGGAAGGAATCCCATTTCTTGTCAATTGTCGTAGACTTAAAATTTACAAGAAGCCTTTGTCAAGGGCAGAGTGCATAAATTCAATAAGCAGAGAGGTGTATCTAATATGAAACTCCATAGTTTCCCACACCTCATGAAAAAAAAAAAAAAAAAAAACCATGGGTGAAAACCTCTCTGAGGCACCCAAGGTAAGTTTGTGGGTTGAAAACCTTGATGGAGGTAGCTCACTTGCTCTCAAAAAAAAAGAAAAAGAAAAAGAAAAATAGAATAAATATCCATGGGTGAAAACCTCTTTGAGGCGCCCAAGGCAAGTTTGTGGGTTGAAAACCTCCATGGAGGCAACCCACTTTCTTTCAAAAAAAAAAAAAAAACAAAAACAAAAAAATACATCTGCATCTCTGTGTTTTATGTGTTTTCTCTTGTGCAGGTTACTAATGGTCTCTGGAAACACAAGGAAGCATTCATATTATTTTCCCTTCATCTATTTTACCATCCATCCCATCATTCACTCCATTCATTTTCATAAAATTCCTCCATCACCTCCATACACCACATTCCTCCATTCCTTAGCACAATGTAGCAAGGAAAGAAAACAAAGACTGCTATAGACATCACGGAATTCTTACAGCGCAAAAATTTGTTCATAAACAAAAAGAAAAAATAGAGAGAGGAGCTAATAAAGTAGACCCCAAGAAATACATGAGTGCCACCCATGGCATCTAGAGCACCCCCACGTAGCATCTACAACGCGAAGAAACAACAAGAAATATCAGCAGCTCACTCAGAGAGTCTCTCATTTAGCAAGTTTCTCACTCAGAAAACAGGAAAATAAGGAAGAACACAACATATAATAAGCTTGTATCCAAATTCCAACTCCTGCAAACACCTTGAAAACAACATGTAAACTTAGGTATAGCTTCTCACCCCTCGCTATGCATCCATAATAGCCAAAAATAATTAAATTTGTAAACTTAGAGTTTAATGGGTAGAAAGGTGGCTAACAAGCTTGGCCACCGTCGTGAAGTATGAATAGGGAGAAATGCAAAGTCACGCCACCCGGGCATGAAAAAGAAAAAAAAATAAATCAAGTGGAGTAGAGGAGAACGAGGGGAGGAGACACGCAGTGTTAGCCAGTTAACAAGAAGAGGGTCCAAATTTCTACAACAGACACTAGAGTTGAGCCGAGTTACATAAGCGCTCCAAAAATAGTTGCACAATCTAATAAAAAGAGATCTCGTCTCATCCAAACCAGTGAATTGAGAATTTTTGAGGGAAAGATATTGAAGGGAGCTTACAACACAACATTATCGAGAGTGGGTTGCGTATTTGAACAACATGCAGCAGCAAGAGCATAAAAACATCACTAGCATTCGAGCTAGCTTCCAAAGTATACCACATATCAGACACAATAGCAAGGGACCAAGGGAAGCTTTTCTCCTAGCCTTAGAGAAGAAGGATAAGAAGAACCAACAAAGAAGAACCAGAAGAATAAGAGGAACCAGAAGAAGAAGAACTAGAAGAGGAACAAGAAGATCTAGAAGAAGAAGAGGAAGAGACAAAGGGCCAAGGAAAAATGGAAGAGATGGCAATAGAAGTCATAGAGGTAGTAGAAAGTGAGCAAGAAGCAGACTCACAACACAAAACCACATCCCCTCAAGACAAAGATGTAGTTTCCACCTTAGCTCCTTTGACTGCAAAGAGAAAAAGGTAGACCTCTATGTATTTTAGAGCTGACAAGAGTCGGAGGATAAGCAGAGAGAGCCAGAAACTCCTCCCACGAGCCCGATTATCATTGAAGAATCACCAAGGGAGTAGGAAAGAATCGACGAAACATTTCAGAGGGAGAAGTTGCAGAAGGCACAAGTAGAGAATGTAGCACTGGAGGAGAAATTGCAGCAAAAAGGGAAGAAAGTAGCCACCATGGTAGACTTATGCATCGAAGCCCTTCAACACAGATTCTTTTTTGACTCATATGATGTGTATGTCAGGGAGAAATGGCTCCTATTTTAAATCAAAACTCTATCCTCCCATGGATCACTACCTTTCCAATATTGTAGGTGATTCATTGATTTCTACAAGCAAGCTAACATGGTTGATTGGGAAAAAATGGCAGAGTTTTATGTGCATAACCTTATGCTAACAAATATGGATACTTGGGACCCCAATTTCACAATGGGGGATATGAAGCTAATGGCTCTAGCATATTGGATGACGAATGAGGACACTAGAGCTATAGAGATATGGGAGGGTCATGGGAAGACCAAATAGAGAACCTTTATATATCAGACCAGAATTGTTCAGCCCAAGAGGAGTCATCCTTAACCGTCGAGAGATTGAAAGGGACCCTGCACTAGTTGAAAGTTACCTTTAGACTCAAACACAACTAATAGGCCACTTTGATGATGTTTCAAGGAAGATAGAAGATGAGTGCATTATGGCCAGCCAGAGGAGATACAACAACCTCCGTCATAGCCTTAAGAATAGGGAGTACCATACTCTAGAAAGATTGAGGGATGCATTGGAAAGGGCACCATTATACAAGAGGGCCATGTAGGCCAAAAATATCAAATGGTTGGGACTAAATCTCAGCCCACCTTTGCTGCTAGAGCTGAATGGTGAAAATGACATGTATGCACAAGATAGAGAATGGGAGAATGTAGAAAAAAATAATGGTTTTTACTTCCTTGGGGAAAATCCCACACTTCTTCCTTTAGAAATCAGGGGGGTTGTCAAAGCCTTGAAGGAAATGCAGGAGGAGGATTAGTTTCTCAGAGGATGAGCAACCATTTAGTAAAGGGGTGATGATGAGCTCCATCATTAGACATATTTGGAGGGGTTAATGGTCACCTTTTTTCCTTATTAGATCTCTTTTTCGTGCATTTTTATTATTATTTGGTTTTATGATGCTAGTATATGTGGTGATTAAGGCTAACATACTCTGAGTGCTTAATATGAGGTTGAGTGTAGAAAATCATGAATTATTAGCATTTTATAAGGATTTTATCATCAATACTTGGAGGAGACAGTAAGGGGAAATTACAGGAGGATTTTCCACCCTCCTTAATTCTAAAAGGCAGCCAAAGCATCCCAAATATTCTCTCCAACAATTCGAATTCCAGAGGCAACCAAAATATCCCCAAGGATTCTTTCCAACAATTTGAGTTCCAGAGGTAGCCAAGCAACTCAAAGAGGAGTGCACTCAATCTTTGTTTACTTGGAGTCAAGTGGACCTAATCACTATTTTCTAGGGAGCTATTGGTAGCTGCATTGTAGAATAAATAGAGCAAAGCTAGAGTTAGGAAGGGTCAGAACTTTGTTGCAAGCTATTGAGATTTTTATTATTTTACGTAGTAATCAAACTTTCATAAATGTATGAGGCTATCTTTTTATGAAATGAGCAGATTGATTTCATTTTACTGATTTAAGTTTTCGAGAGCTAGGCTCGTGGGTTAGGGCCCAATCCATGTGCCTCAACCTCTCTGTTGTATTTGTTCTCTTCTTTTTGTCATTTCATTAGTTGCATTTCTAATAATTTTGATTATGTTTCAAGTTGTTGTTTAGTTTTGCTTTCAGTGTGTTGTTGTAGGTCTTATTTTCTTGTGAGTAGTAGAATAGAGGAGAAAAACCAAAAAAAAATGTTTATTAAGACCCCCTTCTCATCTCTGTCAATAGAGCTCGAGCAGGGCAAACCTTCCCACACACCCAAAAAATGATCTCTATTCACTGTTTCTGAGATTAAAAGTAGAGTTAAATTACCATTTTTTAGTCTCCCTTTGCACTGTATTTTTACGCATTTGTCTGTTTCTTTGCACATAAGTTAGCAAGTTGATTATAGGAATTATTGCTAAAACCCTAGAGCAGCTCCATGGCACCGTCAAGCTTTATTTTCCATCTCTGTCTTCACGACCTCAACATTGTTTTTACGCCTCCATTTCCCTCCTTTTCCTCTTATTTGCAACTGATGCACCCACCTTTTATTCCCGAAAACACTTAAAATATCCAGCTGCCTTATTCCTTTGATTTCATTAGTCACGACCACTGCACCTTTTTAACGCAAAATGCTTGAAAAACCATCAAATTTGGACCTTCACCTTTTCTCCTTGAAACTCCCTCTCACCGTACTTCGCTCATCGCAAATCGCAGATATCTTGTGTTCTATGTTTATGCTCTCGCATTCCAAGCCCAATTGCGATATTCTTACCATACTTCTTTGCCACGTTATCCTTTTCGGAATCGCACTTCACATCTTTTCCCTTTTCCCTTTAATACTTACCGCTCATTTTTTCCAATTGCGATATTGTCATCGCACTCTGCCTTTTCTCCTCGAAACTCCCTCTCACCGTACGTCGCTCATCGCAAATCACAGGTCTCTTGCGTTCTCTGTTTATGCTCTCCCATTCCAAGCCCAATTGCAATATTCTTACCATACTCCTTTTCCACGTTATCCTTTTGCAAATCGCACTTCATAATCTTTTCCTTTAAGATTACCGCTCTCGACGTCAATTACGATATTTTCATCACACTTCGTCATCGATCCTACCGCCATGTGACCCATCGCATTTTTCACTTCGCAAATTTTGCCTCGTCGCATTTCACAAGTTTTACCCCATCACATTTCACACTTCACAATTTTATCCCCATCACGTTTCGCATTTCGCTCCCGCTCCTGAACAACATTTCCGCTATCCCTCCAACTTTGCGATATTGCGATTGCGATATCGCATATCGCATACCGCACTCCCATCCTCCATCGCACTTTTCAAATCATTTTGCTTCGAAGCAATTTTGCACTACAATAAAGTTTTAATAAGGTTTAAATCCATATTTCCACCTTTAAGCCTTATTTCATGTTTTTATCTCTCCATTAGAACCTTTACCCCTTTCGTATCTAAACTGCAAGCAATACCTCTTCAAATTAAAATTAGGTCATGAATAGTTGCATAGATAGGAGCATGATAGATAAAGCAGGGTGTGTTTAACCGATTGGCCAAGTTAAATGCAATTTAAATTAGTTTCAGTTCTGCCATTTCCTTTCCACAAATTAAATTAGTTTCATTTCTGTCATTTCCTTTCTACACATTAAATTAGTTTCATTTCCATCATTTCCTTTCTACAAATTAACTTAGTTTCCTTTCTATCATTTCCTTCCAGCAATTTACTTTTCAGTTTTTATCATAGTTTAAGAAATAACACCCTTTCGTAAAGCAAAAGAGGATGTCATCAACGTAATGCATCTATTGTGTATATAGCATTATCACCTCCAATTTTGTACAATCCCCTGGTTGATAAAGTAAAGTAGAGCAACCCCTGGGAGTTGCAACACTCTTGGTGCAATACGAGGGCTCACTAGTTGCAAGCATTACATTTCTTGATATGTCTTACTCAAGCTTGGGTCACGCATATGGCAAATAAAATAGCACATTTAGAACAAAGCCAAAATCCAAACATGAAGGCATGGCTACCCATGCTGACAGTCATGATATATTAGGAGCCTAATTTTCCCCTAAACACCCAATAGATTTTAGAGATCTTAATAATGCTTTACTAAATTCCATTTTCAGAACAAAAGTGTAAAAATGATATTTGCAAGGATAAAATTACTAACAATATATGATATTCAAATTAAAAAAAAAAATCGTTCACAAAAACAGAAATCGAGAATGCATTGGATTCAGACATTATAATAATATGCTAAAACTTCCTTAGCACATGATATTCACCTATTTGGGCATCTAAAAAATATATAACTTATAAGTCTTAAGACTGATAGAAAAGTTGGTAGTAAAATAAGTTCAACACAATGCATAGTGGTTTTAAAGAAGAAAAAACAAAGTTTCTAGACCTAGAATCCCGTTCAACAGAATCAACTTCCTCGTACAGGTAACCTGATCTTTGAACAAGGCTTTAATTTTGAAATCCATGACAAACAACAGACAAATTCACATTACCACCTGTCATAATGGAGTTGGATGGTTTTAGCTCTTTTACAAGATATTGCGCAGAATTGGAAAGCTTTTCTAACATCTACAAGATGGATCTGAAGGCAACGTCTAGCTTGATTAGCGAGCTATAAGTTCAAAAGTCATACATAAGTGAATAATATACAATATATTTGAAAATAATGTTTGACACATTTTTCTACTATGATATATAATTAGCATTAACAATGGATGCATGAGATAGAAATTAGGTAACCCCAATCTCCAAAGAGTGGCATTTTGGTGCTGGACATAGATTGAGGGTCTCTTATGTTTTCTGGTTTGCATGAACACAATGAAAAGATTCATAATAAAACGATTTTGCATAATTAAGTGAAAGAAATGATCTTGAACATAGTCATGCTTGCATATTCATGTTAAAGTTATGCCACAAAGTGATTTCTTGTCTCCTTTTGTTGATTATATTTTTGTTGCGTAAGCTCTTGTTGGGTATTTTGTTCACATGATTCATTTAGAGGTCGTATCGAAAGCATGGACTTGGAAAAAGCACGAAAATTTATGGGAGGGAGGTCTAGTCCATTCACAATCTCACCTGGGGATTATTCCCATTTGATTTTGAAAATACTAAGCAGAAACCAATTTCTATGCATGTGGATGTTGAAATGTGTGTGTTGCCTAAAGGCTTATGATCTTCTGTGATTGGAGAATGGCGAAGAATCTCATCCACTCGCGCTCTTCAACTCAGCTCTCAGAATCTGCTCTTCAGTTCAGTGGAATGGTAGTCAGGCGCGAAAGGAATTTAAGAATTTAAGTTTTAAATGGTAGTCGAGCGTGAGCAGAGGGGAGGCAGGGCGGAGGGGAGGCAGAGGCAGCCAGCGGAGAGCAATGTAGCAGGGCGGAGCAGGGCCCACCTTCCGAGTCAAAACAACGGATGCTGATAGGGCATTAGTCGGAGCTATCTCATCACCGGAGGGAGTCGCCATACGGGAGCTCCATTTCGTCTAATAGTAGACTGCTCCCAATGAAATTTCGTGCACAGAAAAGTCTTTCAATTTCGTTTCACATTAAATGTTAATTACTCCATATTTTCATAAATAATATAGTGATTGATAATATTATTTATCACTATATGGATGGTTGTACTTTCAAATTCATAATGATTACAGAATAAGACTTAAACATATTTAGTTATTGAAAATATTTAGTTATTTTAAGTATGAGGGCTTTCCGCAGTGCATTATATTAGATATCATTTTTGGGATTCAACTGTGTTAATTTAGTCATTCATCTATGACCATTTTCATGAGATGTAACTGACTAATTTCTCATGATTTTTGAATAGTCCACTTAGCATTCATTGCATTGGGTGATGTTCACAGGGGTGAAGAAGTGGGATTGAAACTAGTGAAATGAATCACATAGCGTCAATCATCACTGCCAGGGCTTGCATCTGGTAACCAAGACTTCGTGAGAGGTCACCCATCACAGAACTCCTTTGGCTCAAGCGCGCTTAACTGTGGAGTTTTCCCCACAATCAAGCCCACTTAGCTTGCTACCCCATTTGCAAAACCTTAGCAACTATTGTGCCTCATGAACCATTCAAGAAGAGCTCCCTTTACTCTTAGTATTTTAAGTATGATGGATTTCTGCAAGCTAAGTGGGCTTGATTGTAGGGAAAACTCCACAGTTAAGCGCACTTGAGCCAAAGGGGTTCTGGAATGGGTGACCTCCCAGGAAGTCCTCATTACCAGGTGCAAGCACCGAAAGTGATGAAAGTGATGATTGATGCTAAGTGATTCATTTTATTAGTTTCAATCATATGTGACTAAGATAAATGACTAAATTAACGCAGTTGAATCCAAAAATAATATCTAATATTTAGATAATGAAAAAAACAAAAAACAAAGCCAAATTAATTTCAAAAAATATATTAATTTTTTTTATAAAATAAATATTATTAATTTTATTTCTTTTAACCATCAAACTAATTCATGATCAACATATTACTGAATGCCTTATACCTGAGGCAGCAGGGATAATAATGTAAATGGAAAAGCTTAAACCGTTGAACATTTTGAACCTTATAACATAATTAATTACCCTCATGGTCTTTTATGGAATCATTATAATTACCCAACATCGTGCCATTTAACTGAAACATTTTGTTGCGTCCCATTTAAATTAATATTTTTCTTGCAACCACCTTTCAAGCATTTTAAGTGCCGCTGCATTGCCAACAAAACAGAATAAGCATGATTTTTCTGGTAACGTCCAGTTTAGGTATTTTGTTGCATTCCATTTAAATGAAATATTATATTGGGTAACGTGCAGTTTAGGTATTTTGTTGCTTTCCATTTAAATGAAATATTATATTTGGTTGCATCCTTTCAAAAGCTTTTGCGTGCAGATTCATCATTTGCAGTTTCAATGAAAGTTTATGATTTTTGGTAGTTTGAGTAAAAGTTGGTAGTTTGATTTTTGGTAGTGGAGTAAAAGTCCGCTTGTGTGTTAATTAATGATATTTTTTCCTTCAAAATGATTTTTAATTATAATAATAATAATTTTGTTGATGAATTTTTTTATTACGGAAGTTTATTCTGATGATACTATTCGGATTCATTGTCTTTAACAAAATCTTGAACAGAGGTCCCGTCTGTTTAGCCGATGCAGCAAGTCTCCACATTAGAGTGTTGCGAAGTCCGTGGTACCTCTCATTCTTAGTGTTTCGTTGTGAGAAAGACCCACTATTTCTACCTTGTCATTTTCATGAAATTAATAATAAGTAGCATTTCCTTCGTTTTTATGAAATTAAAAAGAATTAGCATTTCTTCGTGTTTAGATAGTATGAACGCGTGCATTTAGATTTGTATAATTCAACATAACTTTGTGGATTTTTTGTTTTTTATTATTATTAATATGTTTTTTGTTTTTTTAAATTAAACTCGATGGTCATATGGAAGTCGTTACAACAACATTTTATAAAACATTATAATTTATTATATTTTAATATTTTTATACCAGAATAAAAAAGATAAAAGCTATTCCATCCATTGAAAATAATCTTAATTAACCAATAAACTAAAACATATTACAGTTAACACCAATTTGTTATCAGTTTATTAGCCTCTACATTGTTGGTTATTAGTACCACTTACTTATCAATTTATTACTCTTCTCATTGTTGGTTATCATTGGTTATCACTACATTACATCATAATTACTAAATTCGACAATACTGCCAAAAAATTTTGAAATTTTGGGATTTGGTTAGTAGAATAATAAGTTGATTTGTAGTTAGATACAGGATAATACATGAAGCACAATGCAACTTTCAATGGAATTTTGCAGCTTAAATTACTCATCAAGTTTTAAATGATTTTTTTTTTTTGTAAATTTTGCAGTACCTTTCTATTTTCTATTTATAAAAAATGTAGCAAGTTGCAACAGATCAAAACTCAATGGCCTCAACCTGCCCGAAGGAAACCAGGTCTGTTGGCCATCTTAAAGAGTTAAATGCCATCCAGTATTGGAAAATTTTTAGCCTTCTAATAACCGCTATGTCCATTCTACTATTCCTAACAAATTCTAACTGTGAACAGTAAATGCTATCCGCAAAATACATAAAAATACCAAGGAAATATTTGGTCAGTCATATGAGGATTCAACAGGTGTTGGGTCTTTGACACTAGAGCCAGGCATATCCACTTGATGCATTGTTTGCAACTGACGCTCAATTCTTCCAAGACAAGTTGTACCATGATGCTACAAAATGCGGATCTCTTGAATCTCATTTTTTATTTCTTGTAGAACAGAAACCACTTAGGGATCTCCTCCCATTTCTATTAAGCTCATGACAACCTTGGCCAAAACGAATTTGAGCGTCCAATAAGTGTGAATGGACTAATGAAAAAGGGACAGTATTCCCAAGGTCCTTAATGAAGTCCATGGCTTCCTCCTATATGTCTATCTCCTCTTCTTTGTTGTTGCAGTCTCATTCTCAGCATTCAATAAGATTGCGAACCTGTGGAGGGTTATATGTGGAATAACCATCAAAGAGGTTTTCCATAACCTCCTTTTTTATTTTCTTCCTCACTTGTTGGACCCTGCAATGGGCTTTAGAAGTTTTTGTTTCCCTTTATCCTTTACTAGTGCTTGGCAGGTTGTCCTTTTACCATATTTGTATTCCAAAGTACAAACACCTAACTGCTATGTTGCAATTCCTTGGGCAGTGACTGGGAAACACCTGCTTTTAATTTAAAGACGCATGTATATGGAAAGAAAAAGTCAATAATTGTTTGCATGCAATAGTAAATAGGTCCCACAACTGTCGTCCTTACCAAGTAATAGACAACGTTGCTATTCCTTTTGAGGGTGGTAGAATTATATACTATGAGCTTAGGTAGAGAGGGGGTATAATTCAGACGATGCAAATCCTAGACCCAGAACCCATGAGGACAGGGGGTGCGGCCTAGTGGAACAGAGGCTCCTATAACCCACCCAACTAATTCTAAGTCTAGAGTCAGGGCTATTAATTATATCCTGTGACCTTAAAACAAATAATTGTTCCCATAGACTATGCAGAGAGCCAATATATTGACAAAAGAAATGAGGGTGAGTAGAATCAGAGACAAAAACACCACAAACGCTATTAACAGGGTGGTCTTGCATGGTCATTCATGCTGTCTCATAGGCCTGAGACACAGAAGCTTGTGCACCTTCATTTCAAACCCCAATTGGGGCACAGTCAGAGCAGAAGCCAGCATGACAGGGAGATCAAAATCAGGGATTGACAATAGGGGATGGCAAGACAAGAGTCACTAGAACATCAGGCACTGGACTTAAGAAGAGAGATAAAAGAACGAAAAACCATAAATAGCCTTGATTTAGGGCCATGCAAGCAAAGAAACCAAACTGTAAACTATAACAGGAACAATAACTCAACAAACACCCGCAGTGATGAGCAACATGTAAACCCATTAAGTTTCGGTATCCTCCATAAAAAATTAGACAATGAATAAGAGCATACGAATTGAGCAAAAAATATATGTCAACCTTGAAAATTACAGTGTAACCAACCACGCGACTGACCTCTGTATGCATTTTAAGAAGATACATCACATACCAGGTAACCAGCAGAAGTTGCAAACCTTCAGCCTTCTTCCACACTACTCCTCCTTCCTCTGAATTGCACCTGAGAACAATTCTCCCCTTCCTTTTCATGACTTGCAATAACCCCTTCAGACATCGACGTTGTTTCCCAAACCGCTCTGACAACGTTAGTTGGCTTCCAACGATGTCGTAGGCAGTCATAATGAACCGACGTGTGAGCATACTACCTACCGGTTGTCTACCAACCTTAAGCTTGAGTGATTGTGTGGTGCACACCGTCGTGTGACACCTCACGTCTCCCATCAGCCTCCACATGGTACCCCGATCGGGGGTCTCGAGAACTCCCCTTATCTATGTCTATGATGACCTGTAGTGGATGTAGCTCAATGTCCCAAGCCCTATCAGATTGATTGATGTCAAGCTGGCGACCCTCGTTGCTACACCCCCAGTTAGCTAGGTAGTTCGCTGCCTCATTCCTAGCTCTACGAACATGCGATGAGATAAGGTAACCAATATCCTAAATAATTGAACTGATTTCATGGATAAGTCGTGCGGTCCTCCATCTTTGAATTATTTTCTCCCATGGATTCCCCTACTTCAGCTTCTGTAATATCCCCGTTACCATAGCTGAGTCCCCTTCAACAATGATTTTGTGGCAGTTTTCCCTGGATGCTATTATCAAACTGTGTTTGACCGCCATTAATTCTGCTTCATTATTAGTGGAAAACCCTAAATCCATTGCATATATTCTGCAAACTGAGCCCTAGGAGTTCCGGAAAATTCCACCTGCTCCTACCTGTCCAGGGTTTCCCTTAGAGGCCCCATCATAATTTAGTTTCAGAAACCTTGGTTGAGGTATTTGTAACTTGTCTAGAGGGTTTTTCCTAGGTTGTTTGATTTTCCATAAAGTCTGAGCCAACATTTGGGGTTTTATGTTTAGCATGGCAAGGATGCGAGCTTCGTTTTGATTTGTTGTCCAGTCTTCCTCGTTCCATTTTTCAACTAAGATGGTCTCACGAATATTTTCAAGGGTTACATGCCATATTTGGTCTTTATATCTAGTCTCGTCCCTGAAGATTTTGTGATTCCTTTATTTCCAAATGGTCCAAAGAAGAAACCCCATTGATAACCTCCAAGCTTTGTTGAGGACCGCGCAGGTATATCCCCCTTTTCTCCAATTTACAATGGTCTTGGTGATGCTGGTATTGTCCCTGTCAGTTTGTTGGAAGACCACCACAATGTTCTGCCAAAGTGTTTCAGCCAGATCACATGTATTTAAAAAATTCTCAATACTTTCATCATGCCTGTTACACATTATGCATAGTGAAGGGCCCTACATCCCTCTTTTCTGCAGCTTATCCCAGGTAAGAATTTTACAATGGCTAACAAGCCAGAGGAAATGTTCAATTTTCGGCCAATGTTTAGCTGCCTAGATTTTTTGCACAAAGAGGGACTGTGATACTGTGTAGATTATTCGATTTAATATAATACCCTTCTTGTATGGTAAACATTTCTTTATTACGGTAACCCCACCTTAGGACATCTTCTCCATTTGCTGAAACTAGTTTCCAAGTTTTTGTTTCTTTTTCATAATTGTTCCATTGATTTGTTTCAGGGGCATTTGGCCAATGTTCTTTTCCTTTCCATTTTCTCCATTTCTCCTCATTCTCCCCACTCTAGTAGTTAGCTACCGATCTTATATTTGGCATATTGGTGAAAAGGAAGATCTCTCCTAAGTCTAAATGGCTAAATTATTATTCCATTTGCTGCCAGGAATTTTCCCAAAATAGAGTTGTGTTACCCCCTTGAATTTCCCAGAAGCTATGTTGTCAAATAAGGTCTATGTTCATGGCTGCCAGATTCCAGATGTTGGATCCTTTTAGGGTAACATCGACTTTCATTTTTCCAGCAGTTGTTCGGGGCATTTCATATTTCCTCTCCCAAATAATTTTCTACAGGTCTCTACCCCTTAGAGCCATATCAACCAAAGTTAGCTACCATCACCTCGTTTAGCACATATGGGTCTCGTAATCCCAATGCGCCTGATTTTTTGAGTTTACTGAGCCTATCCCAGGAGAGAAGAGCCCATTTCCGTGTTTTTTGAGTGCCTTGCCACAACATTTTTTTTAATATCTTGACCATATTATTGCAGATGGTTTTGGGGGCAGCCCACCCTGATAACTGGTAAATTGGGATGGATTGTAGAACAAAGCGCAATATGACCACCTGACTAGGAGCATTGAGAACACGAAGTGTCCAATTCTGAAGACTACTCTGAATACAGTTAAGGAGATATTTCAATCCCAAAACCCTAAGAGAATTAAGGCTGAGGGGAATACCTAAATACTTTATGGGAAAATAACCTAGATTAAAACCCAGAGTAATGGCTAGGAACCTCTCTGAGAGACATCATTAGTATTAAAAAAGTATAAATTAGATTTGTCATTGTTTATGAGAGTCCTAGATGTAGCCATGAAGTCATTAAGAACATATAGAATGGCCTTAAATTCTCTTAAGGTAGCTTGATAGAAGATCATGATGTCATCTATAAACTGTTGATGAGAGAGGGTTAGATCTGGTCCCTAAGGTTTAGCCCCTTCAATTTCCACCCATGAAGCTTATATTTAATGAGATGGCCAAGACCCTCTGCTGCTATGATGAAAAGAAAATGGGACAGGGGGTCTCCTTATCGAAGTCCCCAAGAAATATTAAAGGGGTTGGAAGGAATACCATTAAGTGGGATTGATAAGTTAGGAGAATAAATGAAATACATTAACCGAAGAATCCATCTTTAATCAAAGCCAAAGGCTTCAAGTACTGCTTTCAGATAAGAAAAACTTAGAAGATCTTCAGCTTTAGAAATATCGGGTTTGATTAACATACCTTTCGCTTTAAGAGTGCGAAGAGAGTGAATAGATTCTTACGTCGTAACTATACCATCCAAGATCTGTTTGCCTTTCACAAAACCAGTTTGTTCTGGAGAGATAACGCTTGGGAGAATAGGTTTTAATATCTTTACCATGATCGTTGACAGGATCTTATAAATGACATTACTAAAGCAATAGGACAGAATCCTGCTGGGACATATGCGTTTTCCTACTTGGGGATTAAAGAGATAAAGGTGGAGTTCAGGGCTCGATAGACTTGTTGTGAATGTCGAGATTATTCTACCAATTCCTAGATATCATTTGCCATAAATGTTGAAGTAGCTTGGTAGAATTCTACTATAAATCCATCAGGTCCTCGGGCTTTATTTTTAGGTATATTTTTAACTACCTCTTCAACCTCATCAAAAGTGATTTTTCTGAGTAGGGCCAAGTTCTGGTCCCTGCTAACAATTGTAGGTATGTTTCTAGTGATTCGCTCAATTTTTCTTGATCTATTTTGATCTGGTTCTATGAGGATGTCACTAAAATGAGTTACTAACATGGTTTACATATCATTATGCTGAAGAAATCGATTTGCATTGGGATATTTTAGAGAAAATATTCAATTGTGTTGTCTTCTCTGGATCATTGCCTTATGAAAGAAGTTTGTATTTTTTTGCCCCTTCTTTTAGCCATTGAACTCGAGATTTTTGTTTCCATAATATCTCTTCTTTCTTCCTTCGTTCTTCCAGTTGGCGTAGGAGGTTTCCTTCTTCTAAGGAAAGAGCCTCCACCCTTCCATTTGTAATCATTTGTTGTTGTACTCACTACATTTCTCCTTGCAATCTTTCCTTATCCTGTTGAATTTTACCAAACTCAATTTTATTCCATTTTTTCATTTCCTACTTTAGATTTTTGAACCGAAGATGAAAGGAGTGCATTCTGTTCCGACCCTGAGTGTGAATTCCTTCCCACCATCCTTTGGCTTTTTCCAAAAAGTTAGGATCCCGCAACCAAAAGGATTAAAACCTAAATTGATGGTTTTTCCGACATTCTTTCATGTCAATTTCCATGCTTATCAGCCAGTGATCTGACCCCAAAGTAGGGAGGATATCTGCTTCATAAAACACATCTATACTAACTAAAGCTTCTGAGGCAATGGACCTGTCCAGTCTAGAGGCCACTTTATGAGCAGCTCCTCCTCTGTTATTCCAAGTAAATTTTCTATTCACTGTTGGTATATCCACTAGCTTTAGGTTTGTGATTAAATCCAGAAATAGTTCCATTTCCGGCTCCGCTCTCATTGTTCCTCCTTTCTTTTCTATTAAATTCATAATCATATTGAAATCCCCACCAAGCAACCGGTATTTCTCAGTGTGCATATTACTAAGAGTCCTTATGCTATTAAAAAACACCTCTCTTTCTCCTGGAATATGAGGCCCGTAGACAACGGAAATAAGTAACTTTTCCTTTGTTCGAATTTTTCTAAAAAGGCAAGTAAGAATGTGAGGTAGGTCAATCCAGCATCTGCCATTACCTCTGCAGGATTCCAGAGGATGGCTATTCCCCCAACACTGCCGCGTGAGTCTATTGCCATTACTTCATATTGCGGTTTATAAGACTTAAGGATGCATTCTAATTTTTGGTTAGAGACTTTCGTTTCATATATCAACATCACTTGAGGCTTCTCTGATCTTAACCTGTCTTTTAAATATCGTTGTTTTCCTTTACTATTTAGACCTCTAATATTCCAGGAAATCACTTTCATTGATTAATTTTGTGGAGTTGTTAGAATACCGTTGTTAACGGTATTATCTTTCCTGCGTTAACTAACATTTCACCTACCAGTTGGATCAAATCATGCAGGTTCTTCCACCCTTTATTTTTTCCTCCTTTTGGTTGGGTACTTAGTTCTTTGGAAGTTGTGTTTTCGGGGGTACTTACTTGCTTCTGAGATTGGGATATCAAGTATTTCTCAAAGGTTTATTTATACAAATTTTTCTAATCATCTGGAATGAACGATCATCTAGGTTCCTCCATTCGTGAAAGAGTTGTTTTAAAACAACTTCCTCTGAAATTAAGTCCTCTCTATTTTGTTCTATATCCATTGGCGACTGTCCCACTAGGCTATACTCTTTTGCTTCATTGGATCCTTGCGGTGCCTTTCTTTTTTCCTTTTGATTTTTCTGTGGTGCCATTCCTTGCCCTTCAACAGGACTTTCGTCTCATTTCTTCGAATTCCCCCCTATTATTGCAATATGTCATATCGAGTTTGAGTATTATTCTGTTTCGGGGTATTGTTTTGGCTTGCATGATGCTTATTATTCTTCTTTTTGTTAGTAACTCTTATGAATCCGTCATATTTTTCAGGTGACCCTTCAACTTCCTTTGGTGATTTTCCTAGCATAATATCAAGATTATTCAATGGGTGCATTTTGTAAAGGTGGCCATACTCATGGAATCTGCGACACTGGAATGGAATATGTTCGTAACATAGAAGCTGATACCAATTTTTTCCTTCATATTCAGGTTCTATGAATTCTGGAAGTGGTTCTGAAATATTCATATACACACATATATGGGAAAAAGAAGTGTATCGGCCTCGACGCATTGTTTCTACAATTTTCATAAAGCTTCCAAGGGAATTTACAATTCCTTATAAAATTTCAGGATCCCAAAAATCCATCGGGAGTGCAAAGAGTCAAACCCAGACTGGTGCATCCATGAAGTGTTCCTGATCTGGGTTATAACATTCCTCCTACTGCCGTAAAAATAGAGCAACATTGTAATAAAATTAAGGAATTCCCTCAAAGATCCTTTCTTTATCTAGAAGATTGGTGAATATGAATCTAAAGAACCCTCTGGGGCCAAATTTTAAATCTATGTGACCCTTGGGTTGCCATTTTTCTTGTATCCATTTCAATAGATATTTTTCTGTTGGCCAAATGCCTATGAATTTACATATTAATGCATGGTCCTTCATATAGCTCCTGTACTCATGTAGTTTATTTGTAGGAATGATGAATCTTGGTTTTTTAAATGCATGTGGCAGACATTGTCCTCGTATCTTGGCTTGTCATTCAGCTCTAAGTATCGGGCCTGCATTCTATGTGGAACCCCCTTTGGGGCCTCCTTGCTTGCTACTTGGTTCTCCTGCTATAACATTTCTATAGGAGGGGATCGAGCCCCCCCTGAAGGCGCAACCATACTATCCAGCAGCCACTGCGCAGAATTGATGCCCCTTCCTCGAGTCTTTGTGACAGGTTTCAAGCTTGTCTAAACCCTAACATTCCCTTTCTCCCATTCTTGGTTCTCACAAATAGTAATTTAAGTTTTTAATGAATTCTAAGTAACATATAAAGTAAACAAAACTTATAATGTATATGTTAGGGCTTACGAGATATAGTTTAAGCTATATAATAGGTTAACTAGACATTGAACATCTGTAAATAAAATTAATTTTTAATTTATAAATTAATAATTTGTAAATAAATGTGAGAGATATGAAATTCAGATAAAAATAAAGTATTATTATGATAGGAGAAATGTTATGAATTTCTTTTAAAGTAGATTTTTTTATCAAGCATAAAATTATTAGAATTAAAGTTTTATATTTTACATAATAAAATAAGTTAGTAATTATTATAAATTAGAATTTGGTTTGGTTTAATTAATTATCAAATAGAAATCTATATTTTGAAAGAATATTTGAACATATTTAATATATGATTTCGTTCTAAACATAAAATATATGGTAATGTAGAATTTATATAGTACATTGTAATATGGAAATTGTATAGAAATTCTGTTTATATTGTAAATTATATAATATAATCTATGATATAGTTGGTTATATGGACAAAAAAATCTTCACAACATGTTATTCAAAATGTTAAACTATAGTCTTTAAGAAATATACGTCCAAATTTTTCTATAATTAAATTTTAAGCAATCCATTTTTTTTCATCATTGCATCTAATTAGAATTCAAACTAAAATTCCAATTTGGTGACTATGCATTACATAGACACATTTATCACCTGTTATTTCCATAAAACATTTGTTCACTCACTCATTTTGGTTACATCTCCGTTGTGCTATTTTTTTTTTTTGATATGAATATTTCCAAATTTTATTAATCATATTGAATTTAATTAGATACTACGAGAAGTACCAAAACTTGAGTATAGATGTGCCAAGAAACAAAAAATATGTATAATGCACAAAGCTGTCGAATGAGGAACCGATTAGTTCACTATCACAAGGAAAGGGAAGGAAAGATCAAGAAAATATTATACCAAAATCTATGAATAAAATGATGTCAACAATCTATGCATAAAATCGGATCCTTACCTGGGACAATTTGACTAAGAGGGTCTTTTAAGGGCTAGGGATCTACCTCTTCTGTAGGAAGGATGTTGAATTAACCTCACACCTCTTTCTTCATTACTCTATCATACTCGGTATTTGTTCTTTTTTTTTCTAACTTTTTGCAGAATCATAATTGGCAACCCCTTGGGATTTTACAGTGCATCCACACTTGGGCGCATAAGGACCAGAAGTACAACTCCCTTCCTTTTTCCTTTTTCTGGGAGGTTTGGTTGGCCAGAAAAAAGCTCATTTTCAAAGGCATTCAGATTGCTCCCCACAGGATATATCTTTTGATTATGGCTTGGATGAACACATAAGAGGCACATCCTATTCCTCCCTTGGATCTCTCTTATCATTTTCGCCCTCACCCAGTGCATTTTCCAGTGGGTTACTTTGATGGGGTTGAACAACAGGGGGCCTGTGATTGTGGTTCCTGGGTTAAACTGGCTAACGGAGAAAAAATCTCCATATTTTGGAATCGTGGTCATGGAACTAACACAGAGGTGGAACTCCTCGTGCTTTGGAGTTTACTCTAGATTGCTTACAACTTACAACTATATTCCATTTACATTTATGGTGATGCCAAACCCGTCATTGACGAGGTCAATGAACTCAATGATTTTCAGCCTCCGGGAATACTCAACTGGATCAATAGGGTCTCTTACCTTATTCAACTCCTTCACTTCCCACCACTCCAACATATATTTAGGGAAGCCAATACATGATCTGATAGGCTCTCCAAGTGATCCAGGTGGATCCAGAGACACACACACATGATAAAAGGGGCTGATGGAAACTAAAAAATAAAAGTGTTTGTATTGCCATAGAACCAATGCCAGGTTGAATATCTTGTCTTTCTAATTCCAATGACATAGACGGTACTCAAATCCGAGTCTATATGAAGAAGTTAGGAGAAGTCAAAGTTTTGGGTTGACTTGGTGACTTGGCAGACTTAAGGAAGGTGCAATTTCGACCTTTTCCGGCCACCGGATTCCAACCAACTCTGGCCATATTTCAGGAAATTTGTGGGACACTTAAATCCTCTCCTTCGTCCTATTTTCAGAATTTTCAAAAATGGCTAATTCATTTTAAAAACGGGAAAATAATTAAAAAAAGCGGGGTGGCAGGCCACCACCCTTGCTTCCCCCACTTGACTGCATGTTATATCACATTAAAAAATCAAAATTTTATTGGGGCTGGCAGCTGTGTCCCCGCCGGACCCCATGCACCAACCACCGAATATATAATAATACATGGTGGGGCGGTCAACGGTCAACCCCACCACCCCAACCGTAACATATAACATATATGTTATATATAAAATTCAAACATCCATGTTGAGTGTCGTTACCAAAGGTTCTGGCAGGTGTCGAACTCACCTGAATTAATAGCCAACAGGTCTGCTGGTGGAACCATAACTCCAATAAAAATTAAAACACGCAAGCGAAATGAATAGGGTCGACAAGGTTGGAACCCCCAACCTCTGCCCAAGTAACTTCGCCCATAACCATTACACCAACGGACCACCTTTGATAAGTATGCCCACAAACTATTACTTAAGTGCTCAATCTGTAGATGTGCCTGACTAGCAACGGAGGATGAAGAACAATTTTCGAGACTGAGTTTTTAATACAGGCAGAGCCATGAGTAGGCCCAGAAACAGGGAGCAGAACCATGATCCTTGAAATTTTCCGAGGGAGGTCATTTTTCTTCATGTCGGAATATAGTCAAGTCTATAGTCATTTTTCACGATTTTTCACAGGGAGTGCATTGGAGAGACTGGATTTTCCTTTTGAGTTGCAAATTTCTAGTCCACCCATGGAGCAACATCTTTGATGAATCTAGGGGGAATCTAAAAGATTCCTTTTTGCCTAGATTTTCACTTTGTTAGAATTCAAAAATTTGATAGTCGATTTTTCACTATTCAATGACACGAATCTGATGATATATTCATATTTTCCATCTGAGCTTTATATTTTTTGGCCACTTTTCAAAGTGGAGATGCAGGTGTCAGCTTTCAGTGAGTGAGCAGTCGATTTCACACCTTTCGATGCCACGATTGCGATGGTGATTTCATATCGAGAAGTAGAGCAACCCATTCTTCAATCATCTTTAGTTTGAGGTATATGATGTGTTGATTTCATGTGCTTATTTCTCTCTTTTATATGATATGCATTGTTATGTACAGATCCCTGTTGATGTTTGATGTGGAACCTTGTTTTGTTCTTGATGTGAGATGTAATTTCTATCATGGATTTGTATTATGTTTGACATCCTTTTGCTGCCATGTTGGCGGGATCCTCATTATCACATGTATGTTTGATTGAGATCCCTTTGTTGCCATGTTTATGGGATACTCATAGTCATTATGTGTGAGTTATTGTCATATTGATAGGAGTCCTTTTTGTGAATGAATGAGAGTTCCTATAGCAGAACATCTCGTAGAGAGGTCCAACCACTCCTGCATGAGGGCATTTTCCTTGTACGACAGAGAAAAAACCATCCATGTACATCTTCACTCCTTACAACACTTAATGCAATGCCATATATCGTCTTGACACCGAGGCCTGGAGATGTAGTCCCTCCTAGACGAACTGCATTGTCAATGTCTTATGTTGCTCATTCTTGTTATGTTCCTTTTTTTTACAGCATGCAATTTTTCATTTATGTTCGTTAATGCTTTGAGTAAATGCAATTCTAACACAGCAGTGGAAGTAAAAGTTCTTGGTTAAGGGTATAAGGAATTTACCCTAAATCAAGTGGTATCAGAGCAGGTCTTCTTAGAGAATGTCAAGGACATGTACGCGACCATGCTCAGGGTGTCGTAGAAAGAAGACATGTTGTATGAGGCTTATGAGAAATAAACAACAAAGAACATTGAATTGAAGGCACTCCTACAAGAAGCAAAGGAGGAAAAACATCAAGTGCAACTTCAATTGCAAGCCATGACAGAGGCGTTGGAAGAATTAAAGCACAACAATGAAATTCTTCAAGCATATCATGATGCATTGTAGGAACTCCTACAACAAGAGAAGGAGGATAAGAAAAAATTGCAGCTTTAGCTACAAGCCACGACAGAGTCCTTGGAGGAAGTGAAGCGCAAAGAAGGCTTAGAGAAGCCTTCTTCACCTATATCAAAATCGACTGCTGAGGTAAATAGTGTTGATTTATCTTTAGTTTCATCTTCACCTAATATCATTTCTGTTGGAATTGTTGAGATACCCATTACAGGAACTTCCATGGGACTCCTCACCAAGATGGGGTACAAAGGAGGAGGACTTAGCATTCATGGCCAAGGCATAACCCAACCATTGGAGGTTGTGTAGAGACCTTGCTATGCAGGTTTGGGATACACTCAAGAAGGATGTTTGAATGAAATCAAGGGCCAACAAACATTGATGAAATCTCCAGGGAAGAGTAATGATGGGGATACTTCGCCATCATTCCATGGTAATGCATGTTGCAGTGAAAGAGCTTAGGCAAGCTCCCATCACCATGATCGCACCAGAGATCACCAGAGAAGGTATAATAAGTCTCATTATTCCAGAGTGAATTTTGACTATAAGAATGTTGATAACCATATTCGTAAATCATGGCATCGAGAAACTTGTCATTTTTGTGGTTTGCATAACCATGTGTTTTCTAAGTGTTGGAAAAGGATGGCAGCACAAAGGAGGATGAGGCATGGAAAGCCTTCTCCACAGTAGGGAAATAAATTGGTTAAACAGGTTTGGAGGAGAAATACCTTATGCACCCATTGTGACCGAAGTGGCCATCAAAGAGCCACGTGTTGGAGACTCCATCCAGAGAAACACCTCAAAGACAAAATGTCCGTGCAGAAACCAGTCGAAAGAGTTAATCGACAAGAAAATTCCCCATAGGGGAATGGCCCATTCACTTTGCTAAAGAGGGTTTTTTCTAGATATGTTAGCTTGTCATGGACGTGTTTGTAAATCATGTTAGAGTTTTGTAATTTGATAAAGATTGTGAGAACTAATCACATAGGCCAATGTCAAACCAATTTTGGAATCCAGAACTTAGCCTTCCTAGATTTAGGGAGGGCTCTCTCTATAAGATTTTTATTTGTTTGGATAAGTTTTTATGCTAGTTATGATAGTACTTGGGTTTGTTTTGGATTTTGGAAGATTGATTGTATTCAATTTATTAATATCTATTGGGCAATGGAGTCAAAATATAACTGGATGGTTACATCAATATTTCACAGAGTAAACACAGGGCAAGCTAGGAATATTTACTGGATCTCTTGGATTTATAAATGGATTTATGATAGAAATATGAATAGATTCAGTAGAACTAAAGAGCAATTAAGAGTTATTTAGTTTGGCTTTCAGTGGGAAATAATGATCGTAAAGGAAACCTGAATAAGGTACTCAAAATTAAATCCTATTCATCATGCTTTATACTTTACAATTAGAATTCAGATGTTTATAATAATAGGACAATGAAACAATACTAACCGAATAAAAACATCACCAATATTTAAGCCACAAGAATCCTGTGAATGGTATGATTATTATTAATGCTCCAATGCTTTGGAAAAGCTTACAGTACTCCAAAAGACAGTAATGATTCTGATCTCAATCATTCAACCTTTGATACTTTCAAAACTGAAGTATTTATACAAACAATTAAAACAAAACAGTCTTTAATAGTCTTGAACTAAAAACTCTAAATATTACAAAATTATAGTTTCGGTGGGATGCGTTGTGCAAGGCAGGTGATGATGTAGTGGGGTTGTTTAGGACGTGACCACAATTTGCTGATCTACTGGGAGACTAAATGTTGTGCTATCAGATGAATTGTTATATGAACGGAGTGTTCAACGAATTTTTCTGCCTGAATCGACCTTCTATTGTTTTGTCACTCAAAAACCTTTTGTCATGTTAAAACATTTTTTTGTGAATAAAACACTGTAAAAAACCAATATACCGAACCTGAAATCTTTTAAATTTCAATTTTAAAGTTGCATCGTATCCGCGCACTTCGCAACATTTACAATTTAAGTTTATGAAGAATAATATTAGTGATGCGATGTGAAGTGGGATGTGGCATGGAGGGATGGTGGGACAGGACCGTAGCACACATCACAGTTTTTAAGTTTTATTTATAATCGTGGAGGGTGTAAACAATAAAAACCGGAAAGTGTGAAACGCGAAGGAGAAGGTGAGTGGTGTGGCAGGGAAAAAGAGGGACCAAACCGCAAGCGCAAATCACAACTTTTAAGTTTTATTTATAAGATATGGGGGTTAACATTTAAAACTTGCGAAATGCGGGGAGAGTGACCCACCTCCAATTGGTGGAGTTTATAAATCGTCGAAAGATTTAAATGGTAAGTGTATGAAGTTTATAAGGTTTTCATGATATATCAATGTATTTCAATCATTGTTAAGTAGGGGTGGAGTTGCTAAGGTGGGGCCAACC
This sequence comes from Pinus albicaulis, assembly GCA_034641835.2. NCBI lineage: Eukaryota > Viridiplantae > Streptophyta > Pinopsida > Pinales > Pinaceae > Pinus > Pinus albicaulis. The sequence goes on from CM076572.1 coordinate 323,609,172, forward strand.
TGCCGCATCGCGGGTTAAAACAAATAGATTTCGGGTGTTTTCAATAGCAAGTCAAAACATATGCAATGCGATGTAGTTCAAATTGGTGATGCGAAAAAGCGCAAATCGACGATCGTAGAATTTAAGTTTTGTTGCGATGTGAAACATGTAACATCTGCGAAATGAAATGAGGGCCCCACTTTAATCGCGAACGGGGAATAAGGAAGTAGAGTAAGTGAAAAGGGATGAAAAGGTAAAGGTGAAGGTGGAAGGGTAAAGCAGAAACGCGGAAAAAGGGGTAAGTTTAATGATTTTCAATGGAAAATGAAATGAAAAAGGAAGCATGGTGGGGAATGGGTCTCACTTCATCGTATATAATCCTTCGAAAGGTTTGTAGGAGACAAAAATGTAAATGATTTTGGTTTTTGGTCTATGGGAAAAGTGATTTTGAGTGTGCGGGATTTATAATAAATGTGTGGAAATATATGAGAGGGGAAGGAAATAAAAATGGAAATGAGTGAAATGAAAGTAGCGGGAAATATGCTATGGTTTAAAACTCCAGGATATAAGCTAATAATCAGAATTTAAACAATACAAATAAATTTTTCATAGGCGCATTTAGACTAGAAGCCAATAAAAAACTTTAAAACAGAATGAATATTTTTCTTTTTTCATTCTTGCTTCCCTAACGTTTTGTTTTTCTTCCTTTGTTTGGAGAATCTAACACCTAAAATTTTATTTTGCCTTCTTTATTTAGGGCATATAACAACTAACATTTTATTGACATGGATGCCTATAAAAATAATAATCTTCCTAATATTTTTATCTTTTTGATTCTTTTGCATCCACATCCTACCTTATCATTTTGAACTTATTCAACTACTTATGCTAACTTATCAAAACAAATGATGTTACAACAACTTTCTTGGTTCAGATTAAACTATTGAACCAATTTTATTTTCTATGTAACTAATCAATCTGTCAAGATTAAACAGTTTGACAAATTATTTTTCACTACCTATTGACAAGCAATTTAAACCTAATTCAATCATGATTAAACTGTATGATTGAATTTTATTTAACTTTTGTGGCATTTTTAAACAAGTTACACACTATTTATTTTCAAAAATAAGCTAAATTAAGAGTAGTGGCATTTGGATGTGCAACACTTTCAGAATTTATTATTTTTCTTATTTTTGACGGGGTTCACATCTTATATATTTTTACTTATAACATATACCCTCTTTTGATTTTTTATGTTATCTCCTTTTATTTTTATTTTGAAAATTATTTGCAGATTGGAAATCATTTTATGAAATAAATTTGACAGATCGAATATGCTCAGTCACCTTGAGATATGAAATATAGAATCCTAACAATGGCTCCAATTGGGGATGGCACTTCCATGCGTTGAAGTGTCAAGAACCTGTGATCGGTAGCCTTATCCTTCTACACATCTGAGCAATCTGTAATCATATTCCTTTTCTGCTTCAAATATTATGATGGTCTGTTGACCATGGCTTAGGTCCTTCTCTACGAGCTTTAACCTTAATCAACAAACCATCCAATCAAATCTATGCTGACTATGATATTTACAATGATGTAAAAGAATATTTAGACTAAGATAAATAATGCTTCAACATCCTGCCATTTACAAGACCACCAGATAACTCTGTTCCATCTATATCAATGAGAAAAAATGCATTTTCACCTCTAAAAGTATTTATAGTATATGGTCCCATCCATAGATCATTAGACTTGTTATGCTTCCCTTTGTCTTCTCTCCTTGCATCCACTTTTAAAACTTTGTCACCAATAGCAAAATGAGTTGCCTTGGTCCTTTAGTCAAATATTTTCTTGATATTTTCCTGGACAAGCTATGCTCTGTTATATACTTCTTCTCCTGTTTGCTGCAACTGAATGGTTTGATGAATCCTTCTGATTGCATCATTTGGTTCCACTTGTAACTCTTTCATCATGCTCATCACTGGCTATGCTAGAGAAGATGGAAAAACAACATCCATTCCATAGACAAGTTGGTATGGTGACATACCAATGGACTTCTTTATAGTAAGCCTGACGACCCAAAGTTCACTGACTAAATTATTATGCCAAGAGTTTTTATTATGTTCTAATAATTTCTTGATGATGTTTACCAGACTCTTATTGGATGATTCATCCAGTCCATTACCTTGTGGGTAATAGGTTGTTGAATTTCCTAAAGAAATATGGTATTTATCACAGAATTCAACCATCTTTTTGGACTTAAAGGTTGCTACAATGTTAGTGATGATTTTCCCTGGGTAGCCAAATATGGACAGGATATTGGTCTCAAGGAACTTGGTGATTACAACATCACTGAAATTTCTGGAAGAGATGGATTTTATCCACTTACTAAAGTAATATGTGGCTATTAAAATCCACCTGTGTTGGGTAGGGGAAGGAGGATGGATTTCACCCATGAAATCCAAACCCCATTGTTGGATTGGGCTTTCAACAGAAATGGGTTTGAGAGGCAAGGGTAGGAGTTTCTTTTTACCTTAAAAAATTTGGCACTTGTGACAGGTTGTGAATTTCTTGTGGACATCAGAAAACAGGGTGGGCCAGTAAAAACCAGCCCTGAGAATCTTATTAGTAGTAGTCTTCCAGTACATGTGGCCACCACAGTCTCTCTCATGAAAATCATTCATAATCTTGTCTGCATCATTCTTCAGCAAACATTTGAGTAATAGGCCACTAAAATCTTTCCAATAAAGGAAATCATCAATGATGGAAAATTTCACTGCTTTTGATTTCAGAAATCTCGCTTTAGTTTTTGTAAGACTAGGAGGAGCATTTAAATTGAAAAATACATAAAGCAGGTCTGCATACCAGGGAGAATCTAAAAATTCTTCATTGATTTGTGGAGTCACCTACTCCTCTTGATAATCCAAAGTTGCTACAAAATTTATGTCCAAAGCTTTAAAATTGGATTCAGCCATAATTTGCAAAAGTCCTTGTCCTTTAATTAGTTTGGTAGGTTTTATTTCCAGATCATACTCTAAAATTACTGCCATCCATTTTCCTCTTTTTCCATCTTGTCCATTCTGCATTAAAATATATTTTACCACAACATTAGGTACATAAGAAATAATCTATGAATGCAGAATATAAACTCTAAAATATTTAATTGCTTTGACTAGTGCAAAGGCTTGTTTTTACATGATGTTATACTTGAGAGAAGCATCTATTAAAGCTTTACTGAAGAAAGATATTGGCTACTCAAATCCTTCACTGTTTTTATGTAGTAAAACAACTGCAACAATGTGCTGAGCGGCAAAAGAAAATATTATAAAATCTTTATTAAAATCTAGACTGATTAACACTGGTTCTTTAGTTAATGCTTATTTTACCATGTCAAAATATTTCCTAGCTTCTATACTCCATTTGATTTCAGAATCTTTCTTGAGCATGTTGGTTATGTTTCTGAGAAGTTCAGCAAGATTGGTGATAAATATTCTAAAAAAAATTATTTTCCCTATGAATGATTGAAGTTCTTTAATGTTTCTTGGGGGATTTATATTTAGGATTGCTTCAATTTTCTTAGGGTCAATTCTAACTCAATATTTGTATATGATATGTCCTAACAATTTACCTTCTTCTAGGCCAAATAGTGTTTTCTTAGGATTTAAAGATATGCCAAATTTCCTGCATTTCTCAAAGACTCGTCTCAAATGTCTCAAGTGTTCTTCATCAGACTTTGAATACAAATTTACATCAGCCAGATAGATTACAATAAAGAGGCCAATCTCTTCTAAAAAGACAATGTCCATTTCTCTTTAGAACATGGCCCCAACATTCATCAATCCATAAGGAATTTTCACATACATGAAAGTGCCCCATTGAGTGGTAAAAGTTGTTTTATCTTGATCTTCTGGATCAACCAAGACTTGGTTATAGAAAGAGAAACCATATAGTAATGATATCCTAGTTAATCCTATCAACTTTTGTAATATATGGTCTATTTTGGGTAAGGGATAGTTATCTTTTAGGGAAACCTTATTCAGGTTTCTGAAGTCAATGCACAACCTGATTTCTCGAAGTTTCTTTCTGGTTGGTACTATGTTTGACACCCATTTCGAATATCTAAGAGGAACACTTATTTTAGCATCATACATTTGTTTAACTTCTTTCTCAACTAAAGGTAACAAAATTGGATTTATCCTCTGAAGTTTTTGTTTGAAAGGATTTTGTTCTTCTTTAATTGGAATTTTGTGCTGAATGATGCTGGAATCATAAAATTTTAGATCCTCATAACTCCAAGTGATCACATCAATGTATTATTTGAATAGGGCTATATATTTCCGTTTGGTAATAAGAGGTAATGCTTTTGACAATTTAATCATCTCCTGGTTTTGTTCATTACCTATGTTACATTCCTCAACTTCTACTCCAATGGGCTCAATTTTATGCTTCTTTGCTACATCATTGAAGTAAAAAATGTCTTCTAACGAAGCTAATCCCCGGGGAAAAATGTTATCTTTTAGTTGAAGCATTTCAAAATCTTCCTTTTGAGGATCTATTTCATGAATTTCTAATTTATGCACACTTTCATCTAAATGATTATTTACATCTAATTTATCAAACTATTTTTTCAAAGGATTATATACAACTATTGAATTTTCCACGTAATCTTTTGGTTTATGTTCCTGATTATCCAAATCGATCTGTGTTCCTCAAACTCATCTTTTGTCAGCAAGAAATTTTCAATCTGTTTGTCATTCCCGAAAACCTGCCAGTATCGCATGTTATCTGGTATTGCAGGTCAATGTTTAATTTCAATTGTATTTGGTTTATTCGGGTGAGGTATTTTTCAAGTGCTTGCAGAAAAGACAAGACTATCAGCTATGAAATTTTGACTTCTTGGAATTATTGCTAGATCATATTCCACAAAAGTATGTAAGTAATCGAGCATTGCATTTTTGTAAGCTCTTAATCTAGGGTGTTTAGTAGCATATTCTCCTTTTACTTGTTTTATTATTAATTCAAAATCTCCCTGCACAATAATACTTTTGGCCCCTAATTTCTTAAGTAACTGCAAACCTAACATTAGAGCTTCATATTCAGAAATATTATTGGTGCATTGAAAATTAAGCTTATAGGAATGCCCTTCACAATAATTATTATTTAGATTAGAAAACTAGATTCCTGCTCTAGAGCCTTGTTTACTACAAGCCCCATCAAAGGTCATATTCCAAAAGAGTTATAAAGTAGGAGTTAATGGTTTGATTGCAGCTGCATTTTCAGGTGTATCCAGGTAATTTCCAAATTGGGCTTCCATTTCATTATCATTGAATAATATGAATGAATCTAAATCAATGGGAACAAAATATAGAAGGAAATTATAAGGTTTTTCTTCACTAGTTACCATATATTTCATGAAATTTTCCCTATATAATCTTCTTTGCTGGCCAAAGACTAGTATTGTAGCAAAAGTCAAATCTAGTTGAAGAGTTCCTTGTAAGTTTGATCCCCAAGAACGTGATAAAAGCATGCCATATTTAGCAAGAATGTCTGCTACGACAATGTTCATAACTAGGCTTTTGGCTAGGATTTGAGACAAAGTTATACACAAGTCCTTGATGAGACCTAAAAACTTCATTTTACTTGAGACAAATGAGTATAGATCTTTATAGGGCCTAGTGATGTCAAGACCTAATTTTTCCATTACAGCTTTGGGCATTCAGTTGTGTGAAGCCCCTAAATCTAGCATAGCATTATGTAGGATTTTATCATGTATGTTTAAGATGACATAAAAAGGAGGGACTACTCCTCCTTGTAACTTACCATCTACTTTTGGACCAAATATCAATTCAGGTTGACCATCATTCATATTGAGAGTGTCAACAGTTTCCCCTATTTTCAGTACTTCCATTACTTGAGTTGTATATGTTTTTTTTTCATTATATCTGTCAAAAGGATGGGAATTTTGACTTTCGCTAGTTCGTTTTCAAGATTAAATGATGATTGAATATTTACGACATTAGGAATGTCAGGTACATCAACAGTTTGTTTACATTTAAGTAGGGTTTGCTGACTAGTGGTTGGAACATCAGTTTGAGTTGTTTTAGAAATAATTTTTTTTTATTTTTAGTAAAATCCTTAGAAGTTTTCTTACCAAGAGTTTCAGCAGATTTCTTAGAATACTTTTCTACTATTTTCTTAGGATCTAAATCAGAGGTAATTTTCGGAGGTTGATCAGTATTCTTTTTAGCAGTATTTTCAAAACTTTTTCTGCTCCTAAGATTATATTGTTTGTGAACCTCCATAGTGGTGTTTTCAAATCCTTGTTTATATTCTTCAGATTCATTTGATTCAAGCTCTATTTGAGCTAATGAAAATAGCTTCTGGTATTCTTCTGTGAGAAAAATTGTACCACTATTTTGTAAACCAAACAAATTTATTTGGTTGTCTTCTTCTTCTTGAATGATATATCCATTTTCATCAACATAATTATCTTGAAAATGGGGTCTAATTTGTTGGTCAGGTCCCCTTTTTTTAATATGTGGTTGATTCCTCCTATTGTTTTGATTGCGGTTTTGGGGAGGGTTTTTATTTTCCCTAGGGATGTTTCTATTAATCATTATTCATTCCATTTCCCTCATTAGAGAATCTATCTTAGCATCAATTCTAGAGGTTGATGCTTCTTCTTTAATGGTAACTCTCTTCTCAGCTCTTGTCTTTCTCTTTTGGCCAATAAATTGGATTCTACAGTAACTTCTATGGTCTGCATTTCCTCTAAATTGCTAGGATTCCTCTCTCTTAACTGATAAGATATGTCTGTTTCAAAACCATCTGGAAACTTAATCAACACTAATCCTTCAGGTGGTTTTATGCGAGTAGGAACAAAATTATAAATAGAGTTGAATCTAGCACAATAATAATGCACATTTTCTCCAGTTTCTCTTTTGATATTTTTGTATTTTGATAGAATTTGGAGGGGGATATTTTTAACTTGCTATCTATTTAGAAAATGATGCTGTAGAACTGTTGGAGAATTGATGGAAGCAACTGGTAAAGCTATAAACCATTTCCTAACCTTACCTTCAAGGGTTTGGACAAATACCCCATCATAACATCATCAACATTAATCTCATATCGATCAAAGAAATCATTCATTATGTCAACATGTTGTTGAGCAGTAATGTGTTGGGTGTTATCAAATTGGGGTATTTTGGATTGATAGTCTTGGGGCATAGCCCCTGGATTTTGAGGAAGAACCAATGGAGCATAACGTGTAGCCATGATTGGAGATGAAGGGTTGATATGTGGTGGATTAATAGGTGGTGGATTAGTAGGTAGTGGAGGAAGTGGAAAAGGATGAACTATATGTGAAGGAGAGGATGGATGAACTGATGGAGATGAAGGCCTTTGAGTACTTGTGAGAGGATAAGTAGTAGAATTTTCAGAAGGGGCTGAACTCACAAATATTTGTTGAATAGTTTTGGATGTAATGGATGAAGCAGCAATAGTTAATGCAGACAATTCTACTTATTGTTGGATATAGGCATCTGTAACTGCTGAAGTGTAGTCTAATACAAAATCTTTGAGGATTTTAAAATTCTAGACAATTTCTTGATCATATTTTGTTAAATAAGACAAACTTTTAGGTGAATCTAGATGTAGAATAGATTGGTAAATGACTAATGTATCTTCCCAATTCAGGGATTTTCTTCTAAATAGGCTCTTCTCAAACTTTAAATCAAATTTGATATCTTGTAAGGTTTCAAGTTTATTAGGGAGGGATTGTGCTCTTGGGAGAGGATTATAACTTCCCAGGCTTTCTAATGAACTTATATATCTAACTAATTTATTTGAAGTATCCTTAGATCTTCTTCCAATCCTTTGAGAATCATCCACTATTTCAGGAGGTTTGGGATCAGGATGAGATATTGTATAAGGTCTCTTGGAAGCCAGTTTTTAAAAATCAAAACATGCACTATAAAATGAAACTCAAACTTTTTTTTACAAAAAACTAAAAGATAGAAGTCTCTATAGGATATTATTACAGTGAGTATTTAACCAGAGATTGAATTTGAAAGAAATTATGACTGATATCAATTCTTTCCTAGTATGGTCGCCACTATGTTAGCATTATGTAATTTGCTAGAGATTGTGAGAACTAATCACATAGGCCAACATCAAACCAACTTTGGAATCTAGGACCTAGCCTTCCAAGATTCAAAGAGTTCTCTCTCTATAAGATCTATATTTGTTTGGATATGTTTTTAGGCTAGCTATGATAGTACTTGGGTTTGTTTTGGATTTTTGAAGATTGATTGTATTAAATTTATTAATATCTATTGGGAAATGGAGTCAAAACATAACTGGATGGTTACATCAATATTTCACAGAGTAAATATAGGGAAAGCTAGGAATATTTACTAGATATCTTGGACTTTTAAATGGATTTATGATAGAAATATGAATAGATTCGGTAGAACTAAAGAGGAATTCAGAATTATTTAGTTTGGCTTTCAGTGGAAAACATAATGATCGTAAAGGAAGCCAGCATAAGGTACTCAAAATTAAACCGTATTCATCACACTTTCTGCTTTACAATTAGAATTCAGATGTATACAATGAAAGAGGACAATGAAACAATACTAACTGAAGAAAAACATCACCAATATTTAAGCCACAAGAATCCTGTGAATGGTCTGATTATTATTGATGCTCTAGTGCTTTGGAAAATCTTACAGTACTAAAAAATAGAGTAATGGTTCTGATCTCAATCAATTGACCTTTGATACTTCCAAAACTGAAGTATTTATACAAAAAATTACAAAAAAAAAGTCTCTAACAGACTTGAACTAAAAACTCTAACTATTACAAAATTATAGTTTCAGTGGAAAATTAATGCACTATGCAGAGCAGGTGATGATGTAGTGGGGTAGTTTAGGACGTGGACCACAATTTGTTGATCTTCTGGCAGACTAAATGTTGTGATGGCGGATGAACTATTGTATGAACGAAGAGTTGAATGCCTTTTGCTGCCCGACTCGACCTTTCTGTTGTTTTGTCACCTGAAATTTTTTTTTCCGTGTTAAAACCTTTTTTTCGTGAATAAAACAGGGTAAAAAACCAATATACCAGACCTGAAATCTTTTAAATTTCAATTTTAAAGTTGCATCGCATCCACGGACTTCGCAACATTTTCAATTTACGTTTATGAAGAATATGATTAGCAATGTGATGCAAAGTGGGATGTGGCATGGAGGGATGGTGGGACTGGACGACAACACAAATTGCAGTTTTTAAGTTTTATTTATAAGCGTGGAGGTTGTAAACACTAAAAACTGCGAAGTGCGAGGGTGAAGGTGAGTGACTTGGCAGGGAAAAAGAGGGACCAGACCATAAGTGCAAATCACAACTTTTAAGTTTTATTTATAAGCTGTGGGGGTTAACATTTAAAACTTTCGAAATGTGGGGAGAGGGACCCATCTATAATCGGCAGAGTTTATAAATCAATGAAAGGTTTAAGAGGTAAGTGTATGAAGTTTATAAGGTTTTCATGATATATCAATGTATTGCAACGACTATTAAGTGGGGGGCGGAGCTGCTAAGGTGGGGCCAACCTGCCGCATCGCAGGTTAAATAAAATAGATTGTGGGCGTTTTCAAAGGCAATTCAAAACATATGTGATTCGATGTACTTCAAATTGGTGATGCAAAAAAGCATAAATTGGCGATCGCAGAATTTAAGTTTTGTTGCGATGTGAAATATGTAACATATGCAAAATGCAATGACGGCCCCACTTTAATTGTGATTGAGGAATAAGGAAGAAAAGTAAGTGAAAATAGATGAAAAGGTAAAAGTGAAGGTGGAAGGGTAAAGCGAAAAGGTGGAAAAAAGGGTAAGTTTAATGATTTTCAATGGAAAATGAAATGAAAAAGGAAGCGTGGCGGGGCATGGGTCTCACTTCATTGTATATAATCCTTCGAAAGGTTTGTAGGAGATGACAATGTAAATGATCTTGGGTTTTGGTCTATGGGAAAAGTGATTTTGAATGTGTGGGATTTATAATGAAATGTGTGGAAATATATGAGCGGGGAAGGAAATGAAAAGGGAAATGAATGAAATGAAAGTAGGGGGGAATATGCTATGGTTTAAAACTTTACGATATAAGTTAATAATCATAATTTAAACCATACAAATAACTTTTTCATAGGTGCATTTAGACTAGAAGCCAATCAAAACCCTTAAAACATAATGGATATTTTTCTTTTTTCTTTCTTGCTTCCCTAACGTTTTGTTTTTCCTCCTTTGTTTAGAGAATCTAACACATAACATTTTATTTTCCCTTCTTTATTTAGGGCATCTAACGCCTAACATTTTATTGACATGGATGCGTATAAAAATAATAATCTTACTAACATTTTGAAATTTTTTATTCTTTTGCATCCACATCCTACCTTATCATTTTGAACTTATTCAACTACTTATTCTAACTTATCAAAACAAATGATGTTCCAACACCTTCCTTGGTTCAGATTAAACTATTGAACCAATTTTATTTTCTATGTAACTAATCAATCTTTCAAGATTAAACAGTATGACAAATGATTTTTCACTACCTATTGACAAGAAATTTAAACCTAATTCAATCATGATTAAACTGTATGATTGAATGTTATTGAAATTTTGTGGCATTTTTAAATAAGATGCACACAATTTATTTTCAAAAATAAGCTAAAATAAGAGTAGTGACATTTGGAAGTGCAACACTTTTAGAAATTATTGTTTTTCTTCTTTTTGATGGGGTTCACATCTTATGTATTTTTATTTATAACATATAACCTATTTTGATTTTTTATGTTATCTCCTTTTATTTATTTTTTTGAAAATTATTTGCATATTGGAAATCATTTTACGAAATAAATTTGACATAAAGAATAAACTCAGTCACCTTGAGATCCTATGAAATATAGGACCCTAACAGTGGCTCCAATTGGGGATGGCACTTCTATGCATTGAAGTGTCAAGAAACTATGATTAGTAGCCTTATCCTTCTGCACATCTGAGTAATCTGTAATCTGATTCCTTTTTTGCTTCAAATATTATGATGGTTTGTTGATCATGGCTTAGGTCCTTCTCTGTGGGCTTCAACCTTAATCATCAAATCATCCAATCAAATCTATGTTGACTATTATATTTACAATAATGTAAAATAATATTTAGACTAAGATAAATAATGCTTCAACATCATGCCATTTACAGGACTACTAGGTAACTCTGTTCCATCTATATCTGTGAGAAAAAATGCATTTTCACCTCTAAAAGCATTTATAATATATGGTCCCATCCATAGATCATCAAATTTTTTATGCTTCCCTTTGTCTTCTCTCCTTGCATCCCATTTTAAAAATTTGTCGCCAATATAAAAATGAGTTGCCTTGGTCCTTTACTCAAATATTTTCTTGATATTTTCCTCGAAAAGATGTGTTCTGTTATATACTTCTTCTCTTGTTTTTTGCAACTGAATGGTTTGATGAATCCTTTTGATTGCATCATTTGGTTCCACCTGTAACTCTTGCATCATGTTCATCACTGGCTGTGCTAGAGAATATGGAAAAGCAACATTCATTCCGTAGACAAGTTGGTATGGTGACATACCAATGGACTTATTTGTAGTAAGTTTGTCAGCCCAAAGTGCACCGACTAACTTATTATGCCAGAACTTTTTATTTTGTTATAATAATTTCTTGATGATGTTTACCAGACTCTTATTGGATGATTCAACCAGTCCATTACCTTGTGGGTAAGAGGTTGTTGAATGGCCTAAAAAAATATGGTATTTATCACAGAATTCAACTATCTTTTTGGACTTAAAGGCTGCTGCATTTTCAGTGACTATTTTCCTTGGGCAGCCAAATTTGGACAGGATATTGGTCTCAAGGAACTTGGTGATAATGACATCAGTGGAATTTCTGGAAGGGATGGATTCTATCCACTTAGTGAAGTAATGTGTGGCTGTTAAAATCCACTTGTGTTGGGCAAAGGATAGAGGATGGATTTCACCTATGAAATTCAAACCCCATTACTGGAATGGGCTTTCACCAGGAATGGGTTTGAGTGGCAAGGGTAGAAGTTTCTTTTTGGCTTAAAAAAATTGGCACTTGTGACAGGTTGTGACTTTATTGTGGACATCAGAAAATAGGGTGGGCCAGTAAAAACCAACCCTGAGAATCTTATTAGAAGTAGTCTTCCAGTATAGGTGGCCACCACAGTCTCCCTCATGAAAATCATTCATAATCTTGTCTGTATCATTCTTCAACAAAAATTTGAGTAATAGGCCACCAGAATATTTCCAATAAAGGACATTATCAATGATGAAAAATTTTAATCCTTTTAATTTCATAAATCTAGCTTTAGTTTTTGAAGACCAGGAGGATCATTTAAATTGAACAATACATAAAGCAAGTATGCATACCAAGGAGAATATAAAAATTCTGTATTGATTTGTGGAGTCGCCTACTCCTCTTGATCATCCAAAGTTGCTACCAAATTTATGTCCAGAGCTTGAAAATTGGATTCAACCATAAGTTGTGCAAGTCCTTTCCCTTTAATTAGTTTGGTAGGTTTTATTTCTAGGTCATACTCTAAAATTACTGCAATCCATTTTCCTCCTTTTCCATCTGGTCCATTTTGTGTTAAAATATATTTTACCACAACATTAGGTACATAGGAAATTATATATGAATGCAGAATAGAAACTCTAAAATTTTTAATTGCTTTGACTAGTGCAAAGGTATGTTTTTCTATGATGTTATACTTGAGATAATAATCTCTTAAAGCTTTGCTGAATAAATCTATTGGCTGCTCAAATCCTTGAATTTTTTTCTACAGTAAAACATCTGCAACAATGTGCTCAGAGGCAAAAGAAAAGATTATAAAATCTTTGGTAAAATCTGGACTTATCAACACTAGTGCTTTAGTTAATGCTCATTTTACCATGTCAAAAGTTTTCCTAGATTCTATACTCCATTTTATTTTAGAATCTTTCTTGAGCATATTGGTCATGTTTCTAAGAAGTTCAACAAGATTAGGGATAAATCTTCTCAAAAAAATTGTTTTCCCTATGAATGATTGAAGTTCTTTAATGTTTCTTGGGGGATTGATCTTTAAGATTGCTTCAATTCTCTTAGGGTAAATTCTAAATCCATGTTTTGATATGATATGTCCTAACAATTTACCGTCTTCTAGGCGAAATAGTGTTTTCTTAGGATTTAAATATATGCCAAATTTCCTGCATTTCTCAAAGACTCATCTCAAATGTCTCAAGTGTTCTTAATCAGCCTTTGAATACACAGCTACATCATCCAGATAGATTACAATAAAGAGGCCAATCTCTTCTGAATATGAAATGTCAATTTCTCTTTGGAACATGGCCCCGACATTCATCATTCTAAAAGGAATTTTCACATACATGAAAGTGTTCCATGGAGTAGTAAAATTTGTTTTTATCTTGAACTTTTGGATCAACCAAGACTTGGTTATAGCCAGAGAAACCATCTAGTAATGATATCCTAGTTGATCCTATTACCTTTTGTAATATATGGTCCATTTTGGGTAAGGGAGAGTTATATTTCAGGGAAACCTTATTCAGGTTTCCGAAGTCAATGCACAACCTGATTTCTCCAGTTTTCTTTCTGGTCGGTACTATGTTTGACACCCATTTCAAATATCTAAGAGGAACAATTATTTTAGCATCATACATTCGTTTAACTTCTTTCTCAACTAAAGGTAACAAAATTTGATTTATCCTCCGAAGTTTTTGTTTGAAAGGATTTTGTTATTCTTTAATTGGAATTGGGTGTTGAATGATGATGGAATCGTAAAATTTTAGATCCTCGTAACTCCAAGAAAACACAACAATTTATTATTTGAATAGGGCTATATAGTTCCGTTTGGTAATAAGAGGTTATTTTTTTGACAATTTAATCATCTTCAGGTTTTGTTCAGTACCTATGTTACATTCCTCAACATCTGCTCCAATGGGCTCAATTTTGGGCTTGTTTGCAATATCATTGAAGTCAAAAAGGTTTTCTAACGGAGCTAATCCCTGGGGAAAAACGTTATCTTTTAGTTCAAGCATTTCAAATCTTCCTTTTGAGGATCTATTTCATGAATTTCTAATTTATGCATACTTTCATCTAAAGGATTATTTACATCTAATCTATCAAATTGGTTTTTCAAAGGATTATATACAACTATTGAATTTTCCACATGATCTTCTGGTTTATGTTCTTGATTATCCAAATCTATCTGCGTTTCCTCAAACTCATATTTTGATAGAAATAAGTTTTCAATATGTTTTTCATTCCTGAAAACTTGCTAGTATCACATGTCATCTGGTATTGCAGTTCGATGTTTAATTTAAATTGTGTGTGGTTTATTGGGGTGAGGTATTTTGCAAGTTCTTGCAGAAACAACAAGACTATCAGCTATGAAATTTTGAATTCTTGGAATCACTGCTAGATCATATTCCAAAAAAGTATGTAAGTAATCGAGCACTAAATTTCTGTAAGATCTTATCTAGAGTGTTTAGCAGCATATTCTCCTTTTACTTGTTTTATGATTAATTCAAAATATCCCTACACAGTAATTCTTTTGGCCCCTAATTCCTTAAGAAATTTCAAACCTAACATCAGAGCTTCATATTCAGTAATATTATTGGTGCACTAAAGATTGAGTTTATAGGAATTCCCTTCACAATGATTATTACCTGGATTTGATAACTAGATTCCTGCTCCAAAGCCTTCTTTACTACAAGCCCCATCAAAGGTCATATTCCATAATAGTTCTAAAGTAGGAGTTAATTGTTCGATTACAACTGCGTTTTCAGGTGTATCCAGGAAATTTCCAAATTGTGCTTTCATTGCATTATCATTGAATAATATGAATGAATCTAAATCAGTGGGAACAAAATATATAGAGTAATTATGAGGTTTTTCTTTACTTCTTACCATATATTTCATGAGAGTTTCCCTATATAACCTTCTTTGCTGGCCAAAGACTAGTATTGTAGCAAAAGTCATATCTAGTTGAAGAGCTCCTTGTAACTTTTATCTCCAAGAATGTGATAAAAGCATGCCATATTTAAGAGGAATGAATGCTATGAAAATGTCCATAACTAGGCTTTTGGATGGGATTTAAGACAAATTTATACACAAGTCCTTGATGAGACCTAAACACTTCACTTTACTTGAATCAAATGAGTATAGATCTTTGTAGGGCCTAGTTATGTCAAGACATAAATTTTCCATTACAACTTTGGGCATTAAGTTGTGTGAAGCCCCTGAATCCATCATAGGATTATGTAGGATTTTATCATGTATGTTTAAGTTGACATGGAAAGGAGTGACTACTCCTTGTAACTAACCATCTACTTATAGACCAAATAGCAATTCAGGTTGATGATCATTCATATTGAGAGTGTCATCAGTTTCCCCTATTTTCAGTACTTCCTTTACCTGAGTTCTGTATGTTTTTTTTTTTCATTAGCTCTGTCAAAGGGATGGGAATTTTGACTTTAGCTAGTTCTTTTTCAATATTAAATGATGATTTAATCTTTGAAACATTAGGAATGTTGGGTACATCGATAGTTTCTTTAGATTTAAGTACGGTTTGCTGATTGGTGGTTGGAACATCAGTTTGAGTTGTTTTAGAAATAAAATAAATTATTTTTAGTAAAAACCTCTGAAGGTTTCTTACGAAGAGTTTCAGCGTATTTCTTAGAAGACTTCTTTATTGTTTTCTTAGGATCTGAATTAGAGGTAATTTTGGGACGTTGATCAATATTATTTTTAGCAGTATTTTCAAAACTTGTTCTAATCCTAATATTATATTGTTTGTGAACCTCCATAATGGCGTTTCCAAATCCTTGTTTATATTCTTCGTAGTCATCTGATTCAATCTTTGTTTGAGCTAATGAAAATAGCTTCTAGTCTTCTTCTGTGAGAAAAATAGTATCATTATTTTGTAAATCAAACAAATTTATTTGGTTGTATTCTTATTCTTGAATGATCTCTCCATTTTCATCGACATAATTATCTTGAAAAGGGGGTCTAATTTTTTGGTCGGGTCCCCTTTGTTTAATCTGTGGTTGATTCCTCCTATTGTTTTGATTGAGGTTTTGGGGAAGGTTTTCATTTTCCCAAGGGATATTTCTATAAATCATCATTCATTCCATTGCCCTCATTAGAGAATATATCTTAGCATCAGTGCTAGAGGGTGATGCTTCTTATTTTATGGTAAATCTCTTCTCGGCTCTCATCCTAGCTCTTTTGGCCAATAAATTGGCTTCTACAGTAACTACTATGGTCTATATTTCCTCTAAAGTGCCAGGATTCGTCACTCTTAACTTATAAGCTATGTCTGTTACAAAACCATCTATAATCTTAATCAACACTAGTCCTTCAGGTGGTTTTATGCGAGAAGGAATAGAATTATAAATAGAGTTAAATCTAGCACAATAATCATGCATAGTTTCTCTAGTTTCTCTTTTGATATTTTCATATTCTGATAGAATTTGGAGGGGGTTCTTTTTAACTTGCCATCTATTGAGAAAATGACATTGTAGAACTACTATATCATTGATGGAAGCAGCTGGTAAAGCTCTAAACCATTTCCTAACCTCACCTCCAAGGGGTTGAACCAATAACCTTATCATAACATCATTAGCATCAATCTCATATCGATCAAATAATCATTCATTATGTCAACATGCTACTGAGTAGTAATGTGTTGGGTGTTATAAAATTGGGGTATTTTAGATTGATAGTCTTGGGGCATAGCCCCTGGATTTTGAGGAATAACCAATGGAGCATAACGTGCAACCATGATTGGAGGTGGAGGATTGATAGGTGGTGGATTAATAGGTAGTGGAGTGTAATATCCCCTTTTGAGGAATATCAAGATTCTATTCCAGAGATTGAATGTAGGGGAATTTACTGGATATGTCACCTTTAAAAAGAAAGGATGAGATCCAGAGGCTACCTGGCCATCTATAGACCCTGTCTATAGAACTTGGTAAAATCCCTTTTTCAGGAATTTCAATAAGTTGCTCAAGGAAAACTATGTATAAGTAAAATTGTGCAAAAATAACACAGATCAGGGCTTGGTTCCCCTCATTTATGTTGTATGTGACTTATATATGGAATTTCATTAGAAAAAAAATAGTTTAGACTATTTAAACAAATCTCACAAAAAGTAGACTAGCTAAAAAGCACCCAAAGAGGAACGCTGTAGCAAAATGCAAGCACTGCTTCAGGAATTGCGAAGTTTTAGAAGATGTTCAGAGGAGATCAAAAAGGAGAATTATGTTTCATTATTACAGTATCAAATCAACATTATGATAAAGCCCTTTCATTATACAGTAGAATGCATGAGCCAATACAACAATAAATCTTCAGAAAAGAGAGAAGGAACACAAGTATATTTGCAGAAATGCTTCAACAATGTTATTTTTGAGGAGCTTTAGTAGCTGGAAGTTACAACTTAGATCTAGGACAGATCTGTGGATGAAAAATCAGGTCTATATTAGATCTGGAAACTATATAGTTTTCTCTTCAAGATCCACTTGGAATTTTGTCAAAAGCATGCATGAATAAGCGTAACTCTGAGAAAAAAGATGCAGATCTGGAAACTTCTGTAGTAAATTTCTGAATATAACATTTCATTACAATGGATCAGATCTGAATAGAACATAGATCAGCAAGCTAATCCATGGATCACCTAGTGGAAGGCAAACCCCAGCACTAAGGATATCTAATCTAAACTATGAGCAAAACACCATAAAAAAGATCTACAACAAAATAACACAGTCTTCCAACATAGACAGCACTGTGGCTCAAATGACATAGATAAACACTGTAGAAGTATAGATCTGAAGCATAAAGAAATGATACACTTTTCCAGGAGGTCAAAGGACCCACTCCATGGAGAGAGGCTCTCAAAATACACTAGATCTCTGCAGATCTAGATCACCACTTCTTGCAGCTTGCAGAGACAGAAAAACCCTCAATGGGCCAGCACTGCCAATGTAAGTAGGAGCTTGGCCTCAAGCCTAATAGTGGTTCAATTCAGAAAAATTTACTCCTTGAATCATCAAAGGAAGAGGTGAAACTCTTGCATAGGAATTCCATATACAATCCTCCACTCAACAACAGAGAATGGTATTTGTCTAAGAAGACAAATACTCAGAAATATGATCTATCAACAACCCCCTCTTGCTGCCCTCCTTTTCCTTTTATAAGATGAGAAATCTCTTGCAAACACTAAACCATATTGATGATTTAGCCCTTTTCACATTAGATGCTCCCTTCTAGAACTGCGCTATCCCTTTTGGAGATGCAATGAACCTAGACAGTGCTATTGATTTGGTCAAGGTTGACCCAGTCTTTAGCTCAAACCTCTTTCACACTTGCAAGTGATTATTTACATAGCCCTGATTTGTCTTTGTTCACATGGGCATTGATTTATTCAGACTTTTTAGGGGTTTTACATGTCCTCCTTTATTCATTTATTTATGAAACATAAATTAAAACAAAATTGAATGTTCCTCTTAGCTAAGGCTAAGTGGGAACATTACAGTCCTCCCCTCCAAAAGGTTGCTTGTCCTCAAGCAACTGACAGGGTAAGAGTTGTAGTTCTTCTCCTTCTCCATTGATGGCACCATTAGGGATCAAGCTTTCATCATGGACCAAGTGCTCATCAAGCCAATACATCATAAATTTCTCCTCCAATGCTAACATGATAGAGGCATAGTCTATCCCTTCAGGAGTGTAAAACTCAACAGAAATAAACATGGGTGAAACAATGTCACATCTAAAACATATATCATGAAGTACAAGATTAAGTTCCATCCCATGTGGTACATATACACTCCCTACTTTTTTCCCATACAAACCCATAAACAATACCAATATATCATCTATGTATGGAAGAAAAATTACATATATGCAAACTGAAATTTGCACTTGAGGAGGTGGGTCATAATCCCACATAAGATACCAACACAATGCACTCCTTGGCTTAAGTAGATCTGAGTGTGGTATATGGTAATCCCACTAGATCTTGGCTACATTGGTCACCTTGACATGGCTGAAAGTGATACCCAAGTTAGGTGCTTTTGGGAGGCACCCATCATGAGAGAGAATCTCCCCTTGCACCTCAAGGGAGGGGCCAGATTTAGAATTTTTATTGGCCTCATCAATGCCATGAGATCTACATGTAATATCACTCCTTGTAGGAGCCATGGCCTGCATACATATGGTAAGAGAATGTGTCAAATAAGAAAAATAAACATGCTCCATAAGATCAGATTCTTTACCATTCAAGTCTCTCACACACATGGAGTTAGGCATAGGCATTTCTCCTCTTTTAAGAGAAGGAAGAGATGGCTAAAATGTCTCCTACATAGATTCCTTTGGCTGCCCCATCTCCTCATAACTATTGCACTCTTGTAAGTGCTGATGTAGTTCCTCCCAATCATAGTGCTGATGTAGTTCTTCCTTCATACCCTCTTAATCAAAACTCCTCATGATTAGGGAGTAGATCTTTGCTGACTACATATAGCTGGAAAGGAACTCTTTGTGTGCTCTTTGTAGTATCTCTTGCTTAAGATTTGAGGCTTGAGACAAGAATACTTTACCAAGATCATAGATGACCCCTTCATGGACCAAATAGCCTCCTCCTTGCTTCATGCCATCTAATATCATCCCGACGTGCAGATCTTTGGAGTACTCCACAAGGAGTTCAGACCTCCAATATGGATCTACAAAGCTCAACAAGGACAGTGTTGCTGATGCATCTATGATGGTGCTTGCTTTGTTGCTTATTGTTTCTTTGACATTACACATGCCAAAATTGTTTATGGGAATGCTGATCCTCCCCTTTTCTTCCTCCCACAGCACTGCGGCTTTCTCTTCCATTTCTCAAGAACTTTGCGAGGATTTCCCCACATGATCAGAATCTAATGGAATTCCAAGTGGCTTGCCATGAGGTAGGAATGTTCCTTGAAACATCCTCATAAACATGAGAGAAGGAATTGTGAGATCCTTGCTTCCACTGCGCAAATGCATCTTTGTTGCTTGTGTGGAAACATCAGGTGTAGGATAAGTGTGCATGCCTTGAATTATTTGGGGTTTCCCACACTTCAAGTCCACCCACTCCATCTGGAAGGCCTTCCAATTAGTGGTGACCTTCCCCAAGGTAATCAACCACTGGACACCCAAGATGATATTGGTGTCTGGTATGTCAACTACAAAGAAGTGACCCACCTTGAAGGTGTAGGACCCCATAATTCTATCTCCTGGGACCAAAACAAAGAACCCATCAAAAGTATCAGTGGGGATCCCTCTCCTCTGCACCAAGTGAGCATCGATAAAGTTGTGGGTTTCCCCACTGTCAGTCAAAATAGACACTCTCTGGTTCATGACTGAACCTTGTACTCTTAGGGTCAAATATTTGGGCACTCCTCTCAAAGAAGCAAGAGTCCCACTTGTTGGAGCAAAGGCTCCCTCTTCACCTCTGGATGGTGATTGATCTTCCTCCTCGTCATCACCAGCGCTATGACCCCTCCTAGGTCCTTCATTCCCATCTTCCTCCTCAAAATATGAGAAGAATTCTATATAGTGTGCTCTTCCAGCAGCACATCTATGTCACGGTATCCATGGCTCTTGACAAGTGAAACACAATCTCTTTTTCCTCAACTCTCTCTGGAGATCAATGTCAAGAGGTTTCTTCAGTGAGCTCTCCTTGGGTGGAGCAGCTTTCCCTTCTTTCCCCTTAGAAGAGTGAGGGGATTTGCTTTGGAAAGTTGCCTTTTCTCTTGGCAAGGCATCTTGGAGATCTCTAGCTCTCTCAATGGCATCATGTAAAGTGATGGGCTTGGTATATTTAACCAACCCATGCAAAGGTTCCTCTAGGCCATCAATGAACATTTAGACTCTCCTTGCTACTGATAGATTAGGGACCATCACTGACAACCTTAGGAATTCAGAGATATAGGCCTCTGCATCTCCTGTTTGCTTTAGCTTTAGCAAGCTTATAAAAGGGGCCTCTCGATCTTTCCGATCAAATCTCTCCAATAGTCTCCTAGTGAACTCAACATATGTAGACATGTTGTTGTGTCCCAACATAGATAGTCCATGAAACCACTAGTTGTGGGCTTCTCCCTCAAAATGCAGGGCAGCAATCTTGATGGCTTCTACTTCGGGCACTTTATTCAACTGGAAATAGATGTCCAACTTTTCCACCCATGCTTTGGTAGAAAAAGAGGATGTTACATCGAACTTGGGAAAAAAGAACCTGCCCATAGTATGGTGTCTCCCCTGGAAGAAACCACTATCTCTGTACTGCTGCCATGGTCTCCTTCAGTCCTTGAGATGGAAGAAGTCTTGGAAGCTCAAGTTATCCTTGAACCTCTGACTTTGTGAGTCATATTCTACAAAGTACCCTTCCACGGAGGTTGGATCTTTCAGTCCTTCATTCTCTACAGCTAAGAAGATAGGCATGGTAGAGCGTTGTGAGGCCTGTGGAGCTTGTAGAAAGCTCACAGGTTGACCAGTCCCAAAATGAGACATGTCAGAGCTTTCTCCTTGATGGAATATCCCAAGGGATTCCCTCATTCTATCCACCCTCATCTCCTTTATCTCCTTGGATAGATCTTGCATAGCCTCCAAGAAAGTTTTTGCAAACTCCTCTGCTTCCTTATCTTTATCATTCACAGATTTAGGGGCTTTCCCCTTGTCTTGACCCTTGTCAAGATCAACAGTGGTGTAGTCATACTTTCTATGACTTCTATTTTAGTACCTCCTCTCCCTCTCAGTGGGAGGATCCTCATCTTCTGAATGCATCATGAATGGTGCTCCAATGGTAAGCACAAGCCGTGCCAAGAGTGGAGCTCCAATACCACTGTAATATCCCCTTTTCAGGAATATCAAGATTCTATTCCAGAGATTTATTGCAGGGGAATTTACTAGATATGTCACCTTTAAAAATAAAGGATTAGATCCAGAGGCTACCTGGCCATCTGCAGACTCTGTCTATAGAACTTGGTATAATCCCTTTTTCAGGAATTTCAACAAGGTGCTCAAGGAAAATGCTGTATAAGTAAAAGTGTGAAAAAATAACGCAGATCAGGGCTTGATTCCCCTAATTTATGTTTTATGTGATTTATATATGGAATTTCATTAGAAAAAAAATAGTTTAGACTATTTAAACAAATGTCCCAAAAAGTAGACTAGCTAAAAAGCACCCAAAGAGGAAGGCTACAGCAAAATGCAAGCACTGCTTCAGGAATTGCACAGTTTTAGCAGATGTTCAGAGGAGATCAACAAGGAGACTTATGTTTCAGTCTTAAAGCAGCAAATAAACATTATGATAAATCCCTTTCATTATACAGTAGAGTGCATGAGCCAATACAACAATAAATCTTCAGAAAAGAGAACAGGAACACAAGTATATTTGCATAAATGCTTCAACATCGTTATTTTTTAGGACCTTCAGTAGCTGGAAGTTACAACTCAGATCTAGGAAATATATGTTGATGAAACATCATATCTATATCAGATATGGAAACTATATAGTTTTCTCTTCAAGATTCACTTAGAATTTTGTCAAAAGCATGCATGAATAAGAGTAGATCTGAGAAACAAGATGCAGATTTGGAAACTGCTGCACTAAATTTCTGAATATAACATTTCATTACAATGGATCAGATCTAAATAGAACATATATCAGCAAGCTAATCCATGGATCACCTAGTGGAAGGCAAACCCCAGCACTAAGCATCTCTGATCTAAACTATGAGCAAAACACCATAAAAAGATCTACAAAAAAATAACGCAGTCTTCCAACATAGACAATGTTGTGGCTCAAATGACATAGATAAACACTGTAGAAGTATAGATCTGAAGCATAAAGAAATGATACACTCTTCCAGGAGGTCAAAGTACCCACTCCATGGAGAGAGGCTCTCAAAATACACTAGATCTCTACAGATCTAGATCACCACTTGCTACAACTTGTAGAGACAGCAAAACCCTCAATGGGTCAGCATTGCCAATGTAAGTAGGAGCTTGGAATCAAGCCTAATAGTGGTTCAATTCAGCAAACTTTCCTCCTTGAATCATCAAAGGAAGAGATGAAACTCTTGCATAGGAATTCTAGATACAATCCTCCACTCAACAATAGAGAATGGTATTTGTGTAAGCAGACAAATACTCAAAAATATGATCTATCAACAACCCCCTCTTGTTGCCCTCCTTTTCCTTTTATAAGATGAGAAAGCTCTTGCAAACCCTAAACCATCTTGATGAGTTATCCCTTTTCACATTAGAGACTCCCTTCTAGAACTGCGTTGTCCCTTTTGGAGATGCAATGAACCTAGACAACATTGTTGATTTGGTCAAGGTTGACCCAGTCTTTAGCTCAAACCTCTTTCACGCCTACAAGTGATTATTTACATAGCCCTGATTTGTCTTTGTTCACATGGGCATTGATTTATTCAAACTTTTTAGGAGTTTTACATGTCCTCCTTTATTCATTTATTTATGAAACAAAAATTAAAACAAAATTGACTGTTCCTCTTAGCTAAGGCTAAGTGGGAAAATTACATGGAGGAAGTGGAAAAGGATGAACTATATGTGAAGGAGAGGATGGATGAAGTGATGGAGATGAATGCCTTTGAGTATTTATGAGAGGATAAGTAGTAGAATTTTCAGAAGGGGTTTAACTCACAAATATTTGTTGAATATTTTGGGATGTAATGGATGAAGCAACAATAGTTAATGCAAACAATTCTACTTATTGTTTGAGATATGCATCTGTAACCATTGAATTGTAGTCTAATACCAAATATTTGAGGATTTTAAAATCTTGGACAATTTCTTGATCAAATTTTGTTAAAGAAGACATACTTTTAGGTGAATATGGGTGCAGAATAGATTGGTCAATGACTAATGTATCTTCCCAATTTACGGATTTGCTTCTAAACAGGATCTACTCAAACTTTAAATCAAATTTGATATCTTGTAAGGTTTCAAGTTTATTAGGGAGGGATTGTGCTCTTGGGAGAGGATTATAACTTCCGAGGCTTTCTGATGAACTTATCTATTTAACTGATTTCTTTTAAGTATCCTTAGTTATTCTTCCAATCCTTTGAGGATCATCCACTATTTCAGGATGTTTGGGATCAGGATGAGATCTTGTATAAGGTCTCTTGGAAGCCAGTTTTTAAAAACCAAAACACACACTATAAAATGAAACTCAAACTTTTATTTAGAAAAAACTAAAAGATAGCAATCTCTATATGATATTAATACAGTGAGTATTTAACCAGAGATCAAAATTGAAATAAATTATGATTGATTTCAATTCTTCCCCAGTATGATTGCCACTATGTTAGAATTCTGTAATTTGCAAGCGATTTTGAGAACTAATCACATAGGCCAACATCAAACCATCTTTGGAATCCAGGACCTAGCCTTCCTAGATTCAGGAAGGGCTCTCTCTATAAGATTTATCTTTGTTTGGATAAGTTTTTTGGCTAGTTATGATAGTACTTGGGTTTGTTTTGGATTTTGGAAGATTTATTGTATTCAATTTGTTAATATCTATTGGGAAATGGAGTCAAAATATAATTGGATGGTTGCATCAATATTTCACAGTGTAAACACAGGGCAAGCTAGGAATACTTATTGGATCCCTTGGATTTATAAATGGATTTATGACAGAAATATGAATATATTCAGCAGAACTGAAGAGAAATTAAGAATTCTTTAGTTTTGGTTTTCAGTGGAAAACATAATGATCGTAAAGGCAACCAGAATAAGGTACTCAAAAGTAAATCCCATTCATCATGGTTTCTTCTTTACAATTAGAATTCAGATGTTTACAATGAAAGAGGACAACGAAACAATACTAATCGAAGGAGAACATCACCAGTATTTAAGCCACAAGAATCTTGTGAATGGTCTAATTATTATTGATGCTCCAGCGCTTTGGAAAAGCTTACAGTACTCCAAAAGACAATAATGATTATGATCTTAATAAATCGATCTTTGATACTTCCAAAACTGAAGTATTTATACAAACAATTACAACAAAACAGTCTCTAACAGACTTGAACTAAAAACTCTAACTATTACAAAATTATAGTTTCGATGGAATGCGTTGTGGAGAGCAGGTGCTGATGTAGTGGGTCTGTTTAGGACGTGGACCACAATTTGTTGATCTACTAGTAGCATAAATGTTGTGCTGGTGGATGAACTATTGTATGAAAGGAGTGTTGAACGCCTTTTTCTACCTGAATCGACCTTTCTGTTGTTTTGTCACCCGAAATCCTTTTGTTGTGTGAATAAAACTATGTAAAAAACCAATATACCGGACCTGAAATGTTTTAAATTTCATTTATGAAGTTGCATTGCATTCGCGCACTTCGAGACATTTGCAATTTAAGTTTATGAAGAATATGAATAGTGATGTGATGTGAAGTGGGAAGTGGTATGGAGGGATGGTGAGATCGTACTGCAGCGTAGATTGCAATTTTTAAGTTTTATTCATAAGTGCAAAGGGTTTAAACACTAAAAAACACGAAGTGCGAAGCGCGAGGGAGAATGTGAGTGACATGGCAGGGAAAATGTGGGACCAGAACGCAGGAGAAAATCGCAAGTTTTAAGTTTTATTTATAAGCTGCGGGGGTTAACATTTAAGACTTACGAAATGCGAGGAGAGGGACCCACCTGCAATCGACGGAGTTTATAAATCGGTGGAAGTTTTAAGTGGCAAGTGTATGAAATTTATAAGGTTTTCATGATATATCAATGTATTGCAACGACTATTAAGTGGGGGGCGGAGCTGCTGAAGTGGGTCAAACCTGCCACATTGCAGGTTAAAACAAATAGATTGTGGGAATTTTCAAAGGAAATTCAAAAGAAATGCGATGTACTTAAAATTAGTGATGCGAAAAAGGGCAAATCAGCGATCGTAAATTTTAACTTTTGCTGCGATGTGAAACATGTAACATCTGTGAAATGTGATGAGGGCCCCACTTTAATCGTGACCAGGGAATAATGAAATAGAGTTAGTGAAAAATTATGAAAAGGTAAAGGTTAAGGTGGAAGGGTAAAGCAGAAAGGCGGAAAAAAGGGTTGGTGAAAATGTGAAGCTGGGTTACACTTTTTGCCCTTTTTTGAGAAACAATTTTCATTTTTTTTTTCGGTTCTTCAACTTTTTGCAAACTATAACAATTTTTCTGTTTAGAATTTCATTTTGCGATAAAAATAAAAGTTGTCAGAAATTTTGTTAGCTTTCTATTACTTCTTTTTTGAAATTTTTTTATGCAGATTTGATATTTCAACTTAGCATTTCTTTGAGTGTGTGTTTCTTAACAATCAAAGGATTCATAAGAAGTCATGTTATGACGTAATGTTGTATTCATTGAAAATTTGTGTTTTTAAGAAAACAAAATGTGTTACAATAATCTAGACAGAGTCTACTTTGGTTTCGTCATATTTACAAAGCCAATGGATGCATATCATAATTACTAGAATTTTTTGAACTGGTCCAATACGAAAAACTGCATATTTTGGATATGTTTCGCTACTAAATTTCTGCTCATATAAAGCCAGAACTAAAACTGAAATCCCCATTAGATCACTGACCAATGTAATGCCCATTTTTTTCAATTTTTTTTATATCGTATTTGAGATACAAAAATTTTGATTTCATTAATCACAATGACCCTCTTTAAAATTGTTTGCACCCATTTGCTGAAAATACTAAAATTAGTAAACGCTTATGAATTCCATAAAAGTTATATTTCCCTAAAGATTCAATTCTCAAAATGTTTACCTTAATCTTAGACAGCTAATTAAAAAACCTTTCATGGAGTTTAATCAAATCAAAGTCACAATGTATATTCAGAGCTCATGTGTTTACAGACCAGACGCGTTGTTAGTTCACCAATCTATAATATATGGGCTTATATGTTAAGTCTAACGACTCAATAGTTCGGTCGAAATTTTAATCAAAAGTTCGGCCGAACTTTTGTATAATTTTCCGTCGGCCGGAAAATTTTGCGGAGCCCCTACTAAAACACATTTCGCGGCAATATAAATTGCCGCGAAATCATTCATAATTTTCACAATAAGTTTAATGATTTTAAATGGAAAATGAAATGAAAAAGGAAGCGTGGTGGGGAATAGGTCTCACTTCATCATATATAATCCTTTGAAAGTTTTTTAGTAGACGGAAATGTAAATGATTTTGGGTTTTGGTCTATGGAAAAAGTGATTTTGAATGTGCGTGATTTATAATGAAATGTGTGGAAATATATGAGCGGGGAAGGAAATGAAAGGGGAAATGAATGAAATGAAAGTAGGGGGGAAATATGCTATGGTTTAAAACTTTAGGATATAAGTTAATAATAAGAATTTAAACCATACAAATAAAGTTTTCATAGGTGCATTTATACTAGTAGCCAATCAAAACCTTTAAAACATAATGAAGCTTTTTATTTTATTTTTTCTTGCTTCCCTATCGTTTTGTTTTGCCTCCTTTGTTTAGAGCATCTAACACCTAAAATTTTATTTTGCCTTATTTATTTAGGGCATCTAACACCTAACACTTTATTGACATGGATGCCTATAAAAATAATAATCTTCCTAACATTTTTAACATTTTCATTCTTTTGCATCCACATCCTACCTTATAATTTTGAAATTATTCAACTACTTATGCTAACTTATCAAAAAAATGATGTTACAAAACCTTCCTTGGTTCAGATTAAACTATTGAACCAATTTTATTTTCTAAGTAACTAATCATTCTGTCAAGATTAAAGAGTTTGAAAAATTATTTTTCACTACCTATTGACAAGCAATTTAAACCTAATTCAATCATGATTAAATTGTATGATTCGATTTTATTGAAATTTTGTGGCATTTTTAAACAAGCTACACAATTTATTTTCAAAAATAAGCTAAACTAAGAGTAGTGGCATTTGTACGTGCAACACTTTCAAAATTTATTGTTTTTCTTCTATATGATGGGGTTTACATCTTATATATTTTTATTATAACATATACCCTTTTTTGATTTTTTATTTTATCTCCTTTTATTTTTATTTTAAAAATTGTTTGCAAATTGGAAATCATTTTACGAAATAAATTTGACAGATAGAATAAACTCAGTCACCTTGAGATCCGATGAAATATAGGACCCTAACAAATCATATGTTTCATTTTTAACAGTAAAAGTGATGATGTGTTTTTCCATCACTTATTTAAGCAACAATGATATTTTTCCCTTGTTTTATAAGTCGTGTGATGCATTTCTTTCATGTAAAAGTGATGAGTTGTTTGCCATCACTTTGAAATACAACGATGATGTTGTTGGTCTTGTAATGGTAGCTGGGGTGTGATTTCCAATTTGATGTAAGCTTGATCACCGAGTACATTATATAAACTCATGGCAAGTATGGGAAATGTTTTGGGTCATAGTTGGTCTTGATTTGAGCATGTAATTTGCAAGGGATTGTACTATAGGTTTGCAGAAGATGTAGGTGTCGGTTTATCGCTTAAGGCTCCGGAGGAAAAAGGTGAAGGAGATGGAAGGGTGACCTTTCCAAGACACTTGTGGTGCAAACATAGTACACAATAGTTTCAGATTCTTGTTTATGTTTTTGAAGGACCAAAAGCTAATCAGTGGGGAGGATTGATCCAGGTGGCTCTAGAGACACACACAAGACAAAAGGGGCTGATGAAAGCTCAAAACAAAATTGTTTAGATTGCCACGAACCAAGGTCAGGTTGAAGATCTCGACTTTCTGATTCCAACGACGCAGATGACACTCAATTTCGAGTCGGTATGGAGAAGTTAGGAGCAGTCAAAGTTTTGGGTTGACTTGGTGACTTGGCATGCTTAAGGAAGGTGCAATTTTGACCTTTTCTGGCCACCAGATTCTTGCCAACTTTGACCAGATTCCAGAGTAATTTGTGGGACACTTAATTCGTCTCGTTCGACCTATTTTTGGAATTTTAAAAAAATGACTAATTAATTTTAAAAAAGCAGAAAAATAATTAGAAAAATGGGGGCGGCGGGCCACCACCCTCGTCGCCCCCACCTGATTGCATGTTATATCACATTAAAAAATAAAAATTTAATTGGGGCCAATGGCCGTGACCTCGTTGGACCGCACACAGGAACCCCTGAATACATAATAATACACGGTGGGGTGGTCAACGGTCAACCCCGCCACCCCAACTGTAACATATAACATATATGTTATATATAATATTCAAACAACCATGTTAAGTGTCATTACCAAAGGTTCTGGCGGGTGTCGAACCTGCCCAGCTTAATATTTGGTTGGTCCGTCGACAGAACCATAACTTCGATACAAATTAACTCGTGCAAGACAAATGTGGAGGGTCGGCGGGGTTGGAACCCTCGACCTCCACCCAAGTAACTCTGCCCATAACCATTACACCAATGGACCACCTTTGATAAGTCCGCCCACAAACTATTACTTAAGCCCTTAGTCCACAGATGTGCCTGGCCAACAATGCAGGATGAAGCACAATTTTCGAGGCTGAGTTTTTAATACAGGCGGAACCATGAGTAGGCCCAGAAACAAGGAGTAGAACCATGATCCTTGAAATTTTCCCAGGGAGGTCATTTTTCTCCATGTCAGAATATAATCGATTTTACAGTCATTTTTCACGGTTTTTTGCAGGGAACGCAATGGCGTCATTGGATTCACCTTTTGAGTTTCAAATTTCCAGTCCACCCGTAGAGAAATATATTTGAGGAATCTAGAGGAATCTAAAAGATTCTTTTTTGCCCAGATTTTCACTTTGTCAGAATTCAGAAATTTGATAGTCGATTTCTTACTATTCGACGACATGAATTTGATGATGTATTCAGATTTTCCATCTGAGCTTTATATTTTTCGACCACTTTTCAAAGTGGAGATGTAGGTGTCAGCTTTGAGTGAGTGATCAGTGGCTTTCACACATTTCGATGCCACAATTGCGATGGTGATTTCAGATCCAGCAATGGAGCAATCCATTATTCAGTCATCTTCAATGTGAGGTATATGATGTGTTGATTTCATGTATTTCTTTGTCTCCTTGCTATGAGATGCATTGTGTTGTAAAAATCCCTGTTGATGTTTGATGTGGGATCTTATTTTGTTCTTGATGTGAGATGTACTTTCTATCATGGATTTGTATTATGTTTGAGATCCCTTTGTTGCCATGTTGGTGGGATACTCATTTTCACATGTATGTTTGATTGATATCCCTTTGTTTCCATGTTGGCGGGATACTCATAGTCATTATGTGTGAGTTATTTTCATATTGATAGGAGTCCTTTTTGTGAATGAGATTTCATATAGCAGAACATCTCGTAGATAGGTCCAGCCACTCCTACATGAGGGAATTTTCCTTGTACGACAAAGAAAACACCACACATGTACATCTTCACTCCTTACAACACTTTATGCAACGACCTACACCATCTTGACACCGACGCCTGAAGATGTAGTCTCTCCTGGATGAACTCCGTTATCAATGTCTTATGTTGCTCATGGTTGTTACGTTCCTTTTTTTTACAACATGCAGTTTTTCATTTATGTTCATTAACACTTTGATTAACTAAAATTCTAACACATCAGCCAAAGTAAAAGGTATTGGTTAAGGGTATCAAGAATTTACCCTAGATCACCAAGCGAGGCTTCGCATAACTTTTCAAGCTTGTTCAGATCCAGTACTTTTGAGACAATATGCTGAAGAAATCTTTCTCCCTACCAATCCCCTAACATCATTGGAAACTCGGAGTCCTCTCTTCTGTCTCTTGGTGGGAGGAAAGTTTTGTTGTTGATTCTATACTTTTTCTTTTTATGCACATACCTTTTTATTTGGTTTGGCCCTCTGGTTTATTTTTATGGCCCTCTGAGTTTGCATACTTTGCTTGCAAAAAGATGGACATGATTGTAGATGGTGAAGTCTTATATTTACTACGGTTCATTGGCTCTCACATCGTTTTAGTTTTTTTGAGACATTGGGATCTAATGAAGCACAATCTATGCTATAATGTATTGTTTTGTCTTCATAATATAAAACAACAATGTTTTTTTACTCTCTGAAAAATAAAATGATGACGACAATTGCCATGATTGCACGAACATTTTACAATAGAATTAATTTAGTGTCATCATTTGAATGATAATTTTAATTTAATTATAAATCATAAAATGGAAATATTACAACTTATTTTTACATCTACAATCGATGAGATTTCCTAACCATAAAATTTACTTTAAGAATATATGTTATTTTTATGATAAAATTTACATATAGAATGTGTTTTTTTTAAGAGGTTATATGTTGATGTTAAAAAAGTAAAGTATATATATATATATACAGGAATTAAGGAACATTGAGAAGAAAATTACGGATATATATAATATATATTTACCAGCTTTTTTTTTGGAGGCTCATAAGGATTTAATTCTAGCACTTGAAGGATGTAAGCATGAGATATTTTTTATAATGAAGAATAGTGACTTAAGAGGCATGTCATATGTTTGACTAGAGGGGATAAAAACATTAAGGTATATATATATATATATATATATATATATATATAGATAAACAGGAGTTAAGGAACATTGAGAAGAAAATTATGGATATATATAATATATCTTTACCAGCTTTATTTTTGGAGGCTCATAAGGATTTAATTCTAGCACTTGAAGGATGTAAGCAGGAGATATTTTTTATAATGAAGAATAGTGACTTAAGAGGCATGTCATATGTTTGACTAGAGGGGTGTTATAGCATCATTTCTCACCTTCACATGATTCATGATTGCTTTGATGGTTTTGGGCACCCATTCCTACAGACTTGGACAAATTCACTTAAAAACAGTGTAAAAATCCCCATACGCGACTATGCCCGTACTTTTCCACGTGTATACGCGAGTCCAGCTCCACTTTTACGCGTATGCCATTAAAATTATGAAAAAATATATAAAAATTCCCTATTTTTGGGCTAGGTTGATGGTTACTCAGGTAGTTCAACCACCCCAGCACGTGGCCAACTATTTCCAACTATTGAAACTACTTGGAGGGAGTATAAAAACCCCTCATGTGTATGGCCTAAGGGAGAGAGATAATTTTGATATTATACTCTGTTGGTATTCCCTATCCAAGTCTGATTCCCCGTGCCTCCTGCACTTTCCCAGTTCATTATAGGAAACCCTTGTTTCCTTGAGATGCTCATCTCCCTATATGTCATCTCGTATGCACTAGTTTGGAAGGAGTCTTAGCGAGGCAAGGGCTGGACGGATCCAGACGACGGTCTGCTCGAAGGCTGTGGGAGGATTCAGGTGATCTCTCCACTCGTTACTTTTGTACATGCTATTTATAATACAGAAGTACCATGCTGTTCCCGAAATATACGTGTTAGTGTATGCTTATATGTATGAGAATATTTGTTATTTAAGCATTCATTATGATTTATTTGATGTTTTATATGAATCTCACTAACATTTAGAGTAGATATATGCTGTACAACCAGTTCTTCGTGCTTGTTTCTTCTTTTCTTTCAGATTAAGAAGGAAGGACGGTTGCTGAGGGTTTGAACCCTGCGGGATCTTCTTCAACCGTAGGACCTACGGGTAACTTTCTCATTCTACTCTATTTAGTTTTTCTGAACGTGCATGGTTGTGTGAGTCCTTCTTAAGTAGCATGCCCCTGCTCTGTGGAGGTTGTAACCCAACGAACCTCTAGGGTGATATTCCCCGAAACAAAACTGGCGACTCCGCTGGGGATCACATTCTTGTGATTCTCCTGTTGGGTGGTTTCAGCTATTTGATAGGTTGCTGACAGTTTTAACTTTCATTTGCTGTCCAGTTTACTATTTCTCAGTCAGTCTGAAGTCCTGGTTTCTTATCCAGGCTTTTCCTTTTTGTTTTTTTCATTATTTACCTTTGTATATGCGCTTTTTTCTGCACACAGTCGTGTATACACGCAATTTTGTCTAAAGGTACCCGTGTATACGTGAGTTTCCTTTAGAACAGTCGCGTATGCACGCTTGTTGCTAAACTGTGAAGTAGCATATACCTAGGCAGATTTTGAATTTTTGGGTTTCTTGACTTTTTGGTCCTTTCTGGCTGTGGAGACCTATTCCTACAGTGTCTCTGTACTCTTTGGATTGTGAAGGAAGTGGTTTCTTGTCTTTTCTCTCTTTTGTTTGATTGAAAACTAGTCTTTTTGGCAAAGTGTTGTTTCTAGTGCTGGCACTCGTGGTTTGAGTACCAAGATAGCTTTCTGAGCATTCTTGGCTGTTCTGCTTTATCAGAACAATGAGCTCCTACTCGTTTACTCACTCCTATCTTTGTGTTGTGCTTCGCATTACGATTTTTGCTTGTTTTTGATTGGTTTTCTTGAGTTCCATAGGCTAGGTTTTGTTGCAACTTTTGAAGAGCTTTTCTTGCTTCTTTGGAGTTTTTGTTTGCGACGAGTTTGCACTATTTTTCTAGGCTAAGTGGCTAAGTTTTCTGGTCTTCTTTTGCTCTTATTGATCTTGCTACGAGTTAGCCTTATAAGGTTTGGGAGCATTGTTGAAGTTTGTGCTTGAAATTCGGTCTTGTTTGGTTTGGATTTTGATAGTTGTGCTTGGTCTTGTCGAGCTCTTTCTTTATAAAACTAAAAAGCTCAAAAAACATTTTCTTTGCTTTTTGTTTTTGCATTTCAAAGGCTTAAAAAACATTTGCTCTTGTTATTTTCTTTTGTTGTTGCATTTTCATTTTCGTTTTGCCATACCTTTTGAAGCTTTTGTGAGGTTTCTTGCTTTCATTTTTTGGCTTGATTTTGAGGAGGAGTTGTCATTGATTTCTTCTTCTTGTTTTTAAGTGTTTTTGGTGTCCTTATTTTAAGAGTTCTTGATTTCGAGAACTAGCTTTCTGGGTAACCAAAGAAGAGTTAGAACTGAAGGACTTTTTGGGAAACTTCACTCTGCTTTAGGAGTTTTGCATCTTAGGATTTGCATGCTTGTAGTGATTTGCATTAGGTGCATTTAATCATTTAGTCAATTTCATAGTTTTTGTGAGTGTGAGTTTGCTATTCGAAAAGAAAAAAATACAATTTTTAATCTCGTAGAACCTATATAGAGATTACTTTTCATCGAAAGACAATAACTGCATCTGCATGTAGTTAAGTTTTTATTAATTTATTTTGCGTCAAAACACCATAAGTTTCATCTCCATATCCTTGTGACTTAACATAACAGCCCATTAAAATAAGCGATTTAATCTAAAATCAACTAGCAAGTTTTCTAAGTGTCATACACCAACTAGCTAGGTTGTAGGGCCTTGGAATAGGTGAGTGGAGAGTTAACTCTCCAAGGCCGCTCAAAAAAAACATAGAAGTTGATTAATTGAGCGAAATCCAACTCCGTTAGGTGGACCGGGAAAGCTCTCCTCCGGAGAGTCAAGCGCGAGGGGAAGTGAAGGCTGAGAAGAGGGATACCCCCTCTTCGATTAGCTGAATCTGACCTCAAGACCGTTCCGCCCGGCTTCTGATACGGATTGGTGCCCATAGTTGCCACTCCTAGGTTCCACATAGGTGACTGCAGGGGGGAATACCCGTGGTACATGAGGCAGATGTCGCATCACTTTCAGCAGTACTTCTGGGGGGTGCCCTTGCGAAGCTTGGGTGCTTGAGCCGGCAAAGGCTGTCGTTAGGAGGTCGGCGTAACTGTTTCTGATACCTTCGCTAGTTTTTCTGGGCCCTAATCATCCCAGACTGCTTTCGGGAGGTCCTATACTTCGCTTTCCTATATTTTGGTGTCCGGTCCTCATCACCCGGAGCGGAAATACTTGGAGGCTGTTTGCTTGACTGTATCTCAGGGATTTTTATTTTTAGTGAGTGCTCTTTGCTCCTAGCTTGCCTAGCTTTTCAATTTTTTGAGTCTAATTTAATAAATCTATAAAAGTGGTTGATCAAGCGCCTCAACGTTCGAGGAGAATCTGGGGGTTATCTCCCGAGAGTCCAGAGCCTTCTTCGAGAAGGCGTAGGAGCGATTTAGCAGGTGGTTACCACCCTGTGGAGTCTGACGCAGTGGAGAGAGATCCTCCACCAAGGTCTGAAGGTTTCATAGCTGATTCTGGTGTCGGTCCCGAGAGGAGCGTTCCGCTCACCTCGCGAGTTTTGTTTCCTCAGGAAGAAGATTTTCAAATCGAAGACGTACCTGAGCCTCCTGCTACAGGTCCATCTCCTCTTCCTCCTGATTATCCGTTCGTTGTTCAGTACATCAGACCTGAGTCGGAGAGACCGCCAGATCTTCCGTATCATTCTTATCTTTCGATGGCCACGACTGGGAACGCGGCTTCTGTCGTGAGTGCTGCAGGCATTCAGACCCCTGCTTCTGTTGAAGGAGGGGGCACTATTGCTTTATCTTCGATTGCTTCTAGTGCTGTTGTGTTTGGCTCTGGTTTCACCCAGGCACATGCTTCTCATTCTGGTCCCTTCTGTTCAGGGATGCCCTCTAGTGGGAATCCCTCTTTTTCCTTTTCCGCTGCTTCAGCTGGATCTACGCCCATGTCTAACATGGCTAGTGGATCAACTTCTTTTCAGGGTTTCCCCTTTGGGACTGGACATATTCCTAGTTCCAATCCTTCTTTAGGGTCGTTTCTGTTTACGTCCCAGACCCAGAGTTTCAACCCTTGGTCTGGGGGGCAAAGTTCGACTACTTTTACGGGATGGAATCCTGTCTTTACTACAGCAGGGGCAGGGAATCAATTTTACGTAGGTCATCAAGGGAATGCTTCTTTCCCTTCGTCGAGTGCTTACCAGAACTTTTCTCCTCTTTCTAATGCCTGGAACCCCTATCAGGGGCTCTCCTCTTCATTCAATACTTCAGCGGGGGGAATTGGTCTGGGCTTTGGTAACTCGGCGTGGGGAGGAGGTTCTTCTCCGTTTTCTATGAGTCCTTTCTGGCAACCTGGTGCCTCATAAAATCTAGGCTATTCTTTTCAGAATGTTGGGAATCCATCCCATCAAGGATGGAATCCTCAGGCTCCGCCTCGCTTACCTTTTCTGGCAACGTTGAACTTGCCAGATCTGTCGAAGTTGACTAATGATCCGATTCGTTATAGTCCAGGGTGGCCTCCGGTCCCGACCAAACTTCCTTCAGATATTCCAAAATTTGAAGGTAAGAATGGGGAGGATCCGGCTGACCACATCACCACTTTCCACTTATGGTGTTCTTCGAACTCCCTGATCGATGATTCGATTAGGTTGAGATTATTTCAACGCACCCTAACTAGAAATGCTGCCAAATGGTATATTGAGCTCACTGGGGGTAGTTTTGCCACATTTGGAGAACTGGCTGTCACATTTCTAAACCATTTTTAGTTGCCTGTCAGATATGAGGCTGGGACCGAACTCCTGGCTAATTTTAAGCAGGATGAGGCAACTCACATTTCTGATCACATTCAGGAATGGAGGAGAAGGAAAAGGCTTATCAAAGCTCATATTCCAGGTGAATTCCTTCTCGAGTGGTTTTTGAAATCTCTGCAGTCGGATATTTCAAAAGATGTATCCCTATCTGGGGTATTTTCTGAGGAGCAGGCCATTTTTAGGGCCCAGCAGCTGGAACTGATCTATTCTCAGTCTGGGGTACTTTATAAGTATTTTCCCAATGCTCCTCGCTCCAAATTAGATTTATCGAAAACTAAACCTGGTCCGCATGGTGATGGGCTTGTCGGATCGGTCAATAGTGGTGCAGCCAGCCTGCTTTCTCAACTGCAGCAGTTGTCTTTACAATCTGCTCCTTCTGGTCAGGTTGTGCCTGCTGATTCATCACCTTCCCAGTCTTTGTCCATAAATGATGTCCAAGCTTCTGATCCCAAAGGAAATCAACAATCCGATGGGAAGAAGAAGGGACGAAATAACAAGAAGAAGGGGAAGAACGGGAAGGGCAATGCAAATAAAACCAATGAGCGTGTTGGTGAGGGTCAAAAGGAGAAAAAGAAAGTGAAGTTTCCATGCAAGCTCTGTGCTGGAGACCATCTCACACACCTTTGCCCTAAAATTCAGGATGCTCAGCGCTTGTTAGCTCAGCAGGGTTCTTCTAGTTCCCAGGCTGTGTTAACAAACCCTTTTCCCCAAGGGCAACAATTAGTTGCTGGCGCGAACCAAAATACTGGGGCTTCCTCTGGGGGCACCCAGGAAGGGGAAATTCCATCGAACATTTTTATGATGAGTGCTCACGCGAATATCGTTACGATATCCCGTGATTATGGCGGAGAAGAATCTTCGAAAGCTAAGGAAGTTCCTAATGCTACTGAGCCGCTTCACATTACGAAGCCTACTGTTGAGTCTATGCCTCAGATGCCCAAAGCATCTTCTAAGCGGTCAATGATTAATCCAAATGCGAGGGCTGCCCAGAACTACTCGATTGTAGAAGATTTGGCGCAGAGTCCTTGTGCTATGTCAGCTTTAGAGGTACTCCTGTCTTGTCCGGCTCAGCGCAGTGCTTTGCTCACTGCCATTGGGGCTATTGATCCGAAAAATTCTCTTCTGATTACTTTTGATATGAATAATTTTAAGAAGAGACTTCCTCATCACATGGCTTTTCATATTAAATCATCGTATCGAAAGTGCAATATCTTTCGAACGGTTGTAGATGAGGGTGCTTCCACATGCATGATGTCTCTCGCATGCTGGAAGACACTTGGATCTCCCAAAGCTGTTCCATCTAGCATTGTTCTTACTACGTTCGATGGTCATTCTCACAGACCCCATGGTATTGTCCCGGCTTTGCCCATCTGTGTTGGGGGCAAAACTGTCAACATAGAGGTTGAGGTAGTGGATGCAGCCTTGGACTACAACCTTCTGTTGGGGAGGAATTGGATTTATGAGATGGATGCCATTGCATCCTCATTATTTCGAATTGTATGTTTCCCCCATGAAGGGAGGATTGTCACAGTGGATCAACTGGACTGTCCTCAGATAGACCCGAATGCGTCTTCTGACTCATATGTTCCTAAGTTGGATAATACTAAGACGCCTGTTGAGAATCTAGGAGTTGGAATGTATTATTCCTTGATGGGTACTTTCGATCTTCCTCCTCCTACAGTGCATATAAATTCTATTTCATCCTCCAAGGGTCCTCTTCGAAGAGAGTTCTTTCGAACTCATTATTTTTCGGACCTTGGACCTTACCTTCCCCTACTGCCACATTAGCGGAAGGTCAAGTGGGTGGAATGGCATTTCCGATTTCTGCAGCTGAGATTGCATATCAGTCTATTGTTGACACTGCAGAATCTATCCCAGCTCCTCTTTCACCAGAGGAGTTGGATGGTGATGTGGCTCCGGCTTGGACGTTTAGTTCTTCTTCAGCCCAGGATTGCCTTGATACCACTCTTCCATCTAAAGAGGCCATCTTGGAAGCCATGACAGGTATAGATAGACCGTGGGATGATTTGCATCATCGGTCTTACTTCCTACCTGATTTGAACGAAGTTGAAACAAGTTTTCCGAGTCCTCAGTCTCCTGGTCCTATTCACCCAGTCTTGAACCATTTGGCACCAACACAGGTTTATGCTGAAGGGAACATGGCTGTGATCTCTCCTACTATCCCGGTGAACATTTCCAGGGATCCCAATATCATTGAGAATGTCTTCATTGGAGCTGAATGTTCCCGTGAAGAGATTCAAATTTACACCAAGCTCTTTAAAGAGTATAGGGATGTATTTGCTTGGTCTTATGAGGAAATGCCTGGCATAGACCCATCTATTGTCCAGCATGAGATCAAGACGTATGAAAACGCTAAGCCGGTCAGGAAAAAACTTCGTCCGGTTAATCCTAGGAAGGCAACAGCTATCAAAGCTGAAGTTGAAAAGTTGCTTAAGGCGGGATTCATTTTCCCAGTTCCTCTGACTGAATGGGTTTCAAACCCCATTCCGGTAGATAAAAAGCAAGGAACGATTCGAGTGTGCATCGATTTCAGAGACCTAAATAAGGCATGTCCTAAAGACAATTACCCCACACCATTCATCGATCAGATTATTGACGAGTGTGCCGGTAACGAGATTTTCTCCTTCATGGACGGTTTCTCTGGATATAATCAAATTACTATCCGTCCTGAAGATCAACATAAGACTGCATTTATTTGTCCCTGGGGTACGTTTGCATACAAGAAGATGCCTTTTGGTCTGAAAAATGCTCGGGCTACCTTTCAGCGGGCCATGTCTTACGCCTTCCACGACATCAAGAAAATTATCGAGGCATACTTAGATGATCTAGCTGCTCATTCTCGAAAGAGGATGGATCATCCTGGTCACCTCCGGAAAATATTTGAAAGATGTCGTTTTTATAAAATTCGATTGAATCCGAACAAGTGCGTTTTCGCGGTTACATCCGGTCGACTATTGGGATTCATTGTGTCTAGGGAAGGGATAAGGGTAGATCCCTTCAAGGTTGAGGCAATACTTCGGTTGCCTCCCCCGTCTTCCATCCGTCAGCTTCAAAGTCTCCAAGGAAAGTCTAATTTTCTTCGAAGGTTTATCGTCAATTATGCTGAGATTACAAAGGGATATATGAGACTGTTGAAGAAAGGAGTTCCTTTTCTTTGGGACGACTACGCTCAACGCTCATTCGATGCTTTGAAAAAGGCATTGACCTCTGCTCCTTTACTGAGTCCACCCGATTATAGCAGATATTTTCTTTTGTATCTGGCTACAGCAGAATCTACCATTGGTATGGTTCTGGTTCAGGAAGATGATGCTCTTGTTGAGCATGTTATTTACTACCTTAGTCGAGGACTGGTAGGACCTGAACTGCGATACACCCCGATAGAAAAATTAGCCTTAGCAGCAGTTCATGCTGTGCAGCGACTCCGGCATTATATTATTCTTCGCAAAACTTATGTCTTGGCGGCTGCCAATCCATTTCAGTTTGTCCTCAGCAGGCGAGTGATTGGGGGCAAATATAATAGATGGATTGTGATTTTACAAGAATTTGATCTAGAGTTCATGTCTGCCAAATCCAAGAAGTCATTAGTCTTTGCGGAATTGATCTCCGAGTTGCCTTGTGGAGAGGAGATGATCTATGATGAGTCCTTTCCGGACAAACACTTGTTTCTTATCTCTCCACAAGATCCTTGGTATGGGGATATCATTGTGTATCTCCAGACTGCGAAGTTTCCCTCTTCTTTTTCGAAAGATGAGCGTCGTAAGCTGCGTCACTTAGCCAAGAATTATCTAATTATTGGTGATGCTTTGTACCGTCGAGGGGTTGATTCAATCCTAAGACGCTGCTTAACTTTCGAAGAAGTTGAGGCTGTGCTAAATGATTCTCACAGTGGAGCTTGTGGGGGTCATTTATCTGGGCTTGCTACAGCCCAAAAGATTTTGCGTGCTGGATACTTTTGGCCCTCGATTTTCAAAGATTGTATTGAATCGGTCAAAAAGTGTCATCCGTGTTAGGTTTATACTCGAAAAATGCGCGCTCATTCAGCTCCGCTTTTTCCAGTCGTTACTGTCGGACCCTTTACAAAGTGGGGTATTGATTATACTACTTGTAACCCGCCTTCGGCAAAAGGTCACAAGTACATTATAATAGCAGTAGACTACTTTATGAAGTGGGTCGAGGCTATGCCTACTTTTCGGAATGATGGTGAGACTGCAGCTTTGTTCCTTTTCAACCAAGTTATCACTCATTTTGGTATTACTAGAGAGATTGTCACTGACCATGGCAGTCATTTTCAGAATAGTATGATGGCTGAGTTGGCTCTCAAATTGGGTTTCCGGCAGGAGAATTCATCTCCATATTATCCTCAAGCCAATGGGCAAGTGGAATCCGTGAATAAATCCTTGAAGACAATTCTTCAAAGGACAATTGATAAAGCTAGATCCAACTGGCATATTATGCTATATCCTGCACTTTGGGCATACAGGACGTCAGTGAAAACTGCAACTGGCTTTACTCCATTTCAGCTAGTGCACGGGGTGGAATCCATATTTCCCATTGAATGCGAGATTCCTTCTCTTAAGTTAGCTGTTGAACTTCTTCCTGACACTTCTAGTCTAGCAGAACGGCTTCTTCATCTGGAACATCTCGATGACCAGCGTCAGGATGCTGCCACGATGAATGAAGCACATAAAAACCGAGTAAAAGTTCAGTACGATAAGGCGGTCAAGCCTAGGGTCTTTTCGGAAGGTGACCTTGTTTTGGTCTATGCCCAAGAAAAGGATGCCCTGGGGGCAGGAAAGTTTAAGTCTATGTGGTATTGCCCCTATATCGTTAAAAAATTCCTTAAGAAAGGAGCGTATACCTTGGTTGATTTTGAAGGGAACGATTTGCCGGAGCCCTGAAATGGGCTCTATTTGAAGAAGTATTATGCCTAGGCTTCGGCCTGGCATGTTGCTTTTGTATATAGTAGTTTTTGCTTTGTACATATCTGATTGATTTTCGATTTTTTGGTGATGTTTTTGATCTGCGTTGGCAGGTTGTGTTGGATGTCATGAGTCATTTTGGTTTCGCCGATGGTGCTAGTAGACACACCCGAAACTTAGCTTTCGCGGCTTGGGTGCTTCATTATCCTTCCGGTCAGCTGTTGGTATCAAGAGGGGTCTGCATTGGTCCTACTTCCAATAATATAGCAGAATACACTGCAGTCATTCATCTACTCTCGGAGGCAATATCTTTGGGTGTTGATTCGTTGGTAGTTTTCTTGGACTCCCAGCTGGTGGTGTCGCAGTTGAACAACACTTATCAGGTACGAGATCTATTTTTATTACGATTTTTCTTGAGGGTACATTTGTTACAAAGGTCATTTCAATTTTTAACTTTCATTCATATTCCTCGAGCTGACAATTGGTTTGCTGACTCATTAGCTAATCAAGCATCATATTGGCATATTAATCATTCCATACAATAAATTTTTAATCATCAAAAACATCATACATTTGATACATTTATCACATCACATCAAATATCGCTGTATATATATCATCGGAGTGTTAAAAAACTTTACAAAATTTGGATCCATAATGTCGTACAAAACTTGGGCTTATGCCCCATCATGTTCAGTCTCAAAAAAAGAATATATAGTCATCTAATACATAATATCTGTCTACTCCTGAGGTCCCTGCCCAGAAGTCGTGTTCCTATAGAACGTGACTGCGGTGGCAACTCGACGGAATAATCTAACTCAGTCTCGGGGCACTCCTACCACCCGTCTCTGGATGGCTTCCAGTAGATCCTCCACAGCAGCCATAGGTATTTGGCGAGTTAGTCCCTCCAAATTCCTCTGCACGGCCTGGAGAGTCCTATCTGAATCTAGAGTATCTACTTCGCCCCTGCGACGCTTGTGGCGCGGGAGACCTTCAGGTCGAACTGGTCCAACATCTGAATCATGATCATTTTAAATTATCAGTCATTATGAATCCAATCAAAAACATGTTTGTTTTTCATTTTTTCATACATATTTGAAAAAATCCAAAAAAATTATATAAGTCAAGATTTTTTTGCAAAACTTACTGACTGTGCCCCATGCTGTGCCTGGTGGAAGAACTAGATCTGGATCTCCATGGAAGTCCATCCCGGCATAGCGATAGTCATCCACTGCGATGATTTGTTCTCCCCACCAGCGGAAGAACTCATCGTCCCATGTGGTCCGGGGTACCTCACTACCCCCCAGTCTCTTCATCATGTCCGCCCAACGGGCAATTCTTGGGTCCCGCGGGCTACCGATGGTAGAGATAACCCTGGGTCTCAATGCTGGAATCTTCTCAAAGAAGAATGTTGTCAAAATTGTACCGTACCCAAAGTGTTTAGTCTTTGCTTGGCGGATTGAGGTCAACTGTTGTTTCATGTTCAGTAACAGGGCTGTGCACCAATCATACACATGAGTTAAACATTCTACTGCTATGCTCATTTGCGTCCTGGACGCCTGATGTAGAGAGGCAGATCCTGCCACTCTGCCGATGGTGAAAAGGAGGATTTTCATGTGCAAATCCCTCACATCTTTAATTTCAATCTGAGTTCCAACCTTTTTGGAACCCCCTACGCAATATACGTGGACATAGTCTTCCACGGTTAACCCTCCCAAGGGCTTTCCGTGCAAGTCTACTGGTTCTCCCCTCCGGGAAAGTCCAGTAATAAAGTATATGTCTTCCACTTCAATGCGTAGTGGCATCTGATCTATCATGAAACAATCCTGATCTGGTTCCCAGTAATTGACGAGCATTTCTAGCAACCGAGGATTTCTTTTCATATTTGGCATTTTAAAGAATTTGAACAATCCGCAATTTCGAAGGATATTTTGAGCTGCTCGATCTTGCATGACCTCTTGGTCAATTGCGTTATGCTCACGTTCCCTCCATGAGATTTTCATCCTGTCAAATTTCATCAAATCGTGCATTAGCCATGCTTTTTTGGATTCGGACCTGCGCATACACGGTTTTTCCTTTGCACAGTCACGTGTATACGCGAGTTTCCTTTAATGAACCCGCGTATGTGCAAGTCCGCATATTTTAGCAAGGGTTTTAAAGCTAAAATTTACTTAATTTTAATTTCCAAATGGACAAAATGAATAAACAGGATGATTTAGGAGTCTACCTGAAGTTTCGGTGCGTTTCGACGGTCGGTTGTTCCTGATTTGACGAAAGAAGTTTTTTGCTCCAGAGCACTTTTTTCCAAATCAGCAATGCAATAATGAACCAAATATGAGGTAATTTGTCTATTTATGCCTAAAAAGTTGAAAATTTTCGCAAAAAATCATTATGCTCATTTTTTCGATCTATCTTAAGCTGCATAACTCGAATGCTTGGAAGTGCCCGGTTTGGTATGTTTTCAGGTACATTTTGACGATTTTGAGATTTTTCCCGGTTTTTGATCCATGATTACCGACTCGTCACGGCAGGTATATGATCTTCACTGGCATATAGGTTAGGGAAATCACTTTCCGTTGCATCTTGCATTCTAGCCTCCATACTGATCACTTTCCATAGGGTCGATCCCATCGGGTCATGAGTATTACACCCATTTCACTCGCCGATTATTTAATCATGACTTGATGGTAGAGCCTTCCTTTACATGGGCTTCCTAGTTAGTTCCTCGCTATCACTTGTTGCCCATGCTGCGTTTTATGTAGGCTCGGGAGTCCTCTTTAGTCCCGCCATGTCTTATGTGTTGAAGCTTCATTCTTCTTCTTCATCACTATCTTTTTTTCTGGCTTTTACCCTAGA
Source organism: Pinus albicaulis (assembly GCA_034641835.2). Lineage (NCBI taxonomy): Eukaryota > Viridiplantae > Streptophyta > Pinopsida > Pinales > Pinaceae > Pinus > Pinus albicaulis. The sequence goes on from CM076572.1 coordinate 323,653,463, forward strand.
GGCTCCCTGGTGTCGTTAAGTTGTATTACTGCATTGCATGTTGGCTACTTGTTTATCATGGCCTTTAGCCGGCTTCATTTGGACTCGATGTTTAAGCCAACTTTTGACCTTGACTTTCTATACAAGTTAACCATTGCATGCACTTAGCTATCACGACTTGACACCTTTTACCCATGGATGGAACGTTCCTCTAAGTATCACTTACCAGTTTTCACCACCTTGCATTGAGCATAGAATTGTTCCAATCCCAAGAACTAGTGCATCTGATTTCTTGATACTCGTTCTATCCATTGTACCATAGCATTCTTTTATTATTTTTCAGGCTTATTATATGAAAAAGACAAAAAAATCAAATATAAAAAAAAAGAGCGGGAACGGGATATATCTTCGTTATTTTGATGGCAGTACAGAGTCAGTTTTGTCTCCCTTGAACAAAGCACATTTACTTATATATATCTCCTACATTTGGGATGGTTTTAGTTTTGACCTAGGTTCAGCCTTTACCATGTTTCACTTGTCAGTTCTCCCCCGGTTGGTTATCTCTTCCAATCACATGGAGAGTTTGTTCTGCCTCCTGCATAACAGACTTATACAGTGTCACTTTTTACTGCCATGGTCATCACGAGTCATGCTTTTGTTCAAGGGAATTCTAACCAGAGTCGGCCATTCTGCAGTGTCTCTTGACTCATTATTCAGTCGGCCTTCCCGGTCTTGTCAGTATCTTATTCTATCACATCAGATGTTTTGGTCTTCTGCTCGTGCTGGTTTGAGAAGGTCCCCATTGACTTCTTGCCGACGGGTTTGTCTCTTATCGACTACGACACATTGCTCTGAGAGCAAACCTAGAGCCGCACCCTGGCCCTATTTCCATCATTGATAGGTGACCTTGTGCTCAACATTTGATCATCATTATGGGTCTTTGACTGAGTGGTTTCCCCTATGTTCGACGTCAGCACACATTATCACACTTGGGATTCGTGCAGTACCTTGATTTCCATTTGACCCTATCGGTGGATTTCTCGCCTTTGTGTCAGCTTTCATTATTGGTTGGTTTAGAGGGTTTCTTCCGTGCGCTAGCTTCATCTTGTGCATGTCGAAAACATACTTCGGTTTTGGTTCCATCACTCTACTTCGTCCGATTCCTTCCAAATCTTGGCCTGCGGGTTACACTCGCGCTGGACTGATGTGGGATGCCTTAATGCCTTCCTTCCAGCGGATCTTTTCCCATCGACTCCGACTCATTGCTCTGGGAATAAGGTCTAGAGTCTTTTTGTCAGTACCTTAGGGTTTGCAGTCATCAGTGGCAGACTCTTCGCTATCGACAGTGGGGATTCATCATTGCCTCCCGATTGGTAGATTCTTTCAAGTGTTCGACTTCAACTCATTCATTCGCACTTGTCAGATTGTACTGGGGCACCTTGACACTCATTATCATTATCGGTGGGTTGTCTCGCGTTGGTTAATGGTATACATCATTGACCGGTAATCCAACGATTTCTCACATGGTCGACTTCAGCTCATTTATTCCCATTGTGTAGAATTGTGCCATAGTGATCGGTGAAGACCTCGGGTTGCATCAACATTCTTCGGTTCACTTTTGACAGTCCATTCAGTTTCTGCCAGTGATGCCGTCCACCCTTATATGTTGCAGTTCAGTACAGCAGCATCTTATATGTTGGCTCCTGAGTTGCGTGATTGTACCGTTTGTTCCACCTCTTATGATTCGGTACTTGGAGATTCAGTTACTTATATGATCAGACATCCAGTTGCACCATCTTTGATCAACTTTCTATATGTGATACTTGGACATTGATTCAGACTTACACTTCCAGGCCATGCTCAGATGATTCATTGTGTACTTTCAGTTCAGCTATACTTGTATACATGTTGGATCTATTCACTACTTTCTATATGATGTATTTTTGGACTGAGCATGGGTATGCCCGCCTCAGCATGAGTTGACTCTCTGTTTTCTCTCATTGGTTTTGGCAGGCTGAAATCTGGTGAAGTCCTCTCTTGTCCTTGTGAAGTTCTTTCTATGTGCATAATACATTTCGGCCATCATGTACCCCTTCTGACCTCATATATTAGGGGGCATCTGGTATAGCATCATTTCTCACCTACACATGATTCATGATTGCTTTGATGGTTTTGGGCACCCATTCCTACAGACTTGGACAAATTCACTTAAAAATAGTGTAAAAATCCCCATACGCGACTATGCCCGTACTTTTCCGCATGTATACGCGAGTCTAGCTGCACTTTTCCGCGTATGCCATTAAAATTATGAAATAATATATAAAAATTCCCTATTTTCGGGCTGGGTTGATGGTTACTCAGGTAGTTCAACCACCCCAGCACGTGGCTAACTGTTTCCAACTGTTGAAACTACTTGGAGGGAGTATAAAAACCCCTCATGTGTATGGCCTAAGGGAGAGAGAGAATTTTGATATTATACTCTGTTGGTATTCCCTATCCAAGTCTGATTCCCCGTGCCTCCTGCACTTTCCCAGTTCATTACAGGAAACCCTTGTTTCCTTGAGATTCTCATCTCCCTATATGTCATCTCGTATGCACCAGTTTGGAAGGAGTCTTAGCGAGGCAAGGGCGGGATGGATCCAGACGACGGTCTGCTCAAAGATCGTGGAAGGATTCAGGTGATCTCTCCACTCGTTACTTTTGTACATGCTATTTATAATACAGAAGTACCATGATGTTCCCGAAATATACGTGTTAGTGTATGCTTACATATATGCGAATATTTGTTATTTAAGCATTCATTATGATTTATTTAATGTTTTATATGAATCTCACTAACATTTAGAGTAGATATATGTTGTACAACCAGTTCTTCGTGCTTGTTTCTTCTTGTCTTTCAGGTTAAGAAGGAAGGACGGTTGCTGGGGGTTTGGACCCTGCGGGATCTTCTTCAACCGTAGGACCTACGGGTAACTTCCTCATTCTACTCTATTTAGTTTTTCTGAACATGCATGGTTGTGTGAGTCATTCTTAAGTAGCATGCCCCTGCTCTGTGGAGGTTGTAACCCAACGAACCTCTAGGGTGATATTCCCCGAAACACATAATACTGCAATACATAAGAAGTCCCTCCCAAGGTGGAAGTGCCTCTCTATCATCAAAATCTAAGGATATAATGCCATCTCCTCCTCCTGCAACACCATGAAAAATGTGAGAGAAAATCTGCTCTTACACTCCCAAGAACAACCAAAGAAACAAAAATTTTTGTTTCCTCCCCATACTTCCATCATACAACTCATGTGATGAAGTCACAATGAATTATATGAGTATCACTTCAACACCATGCATCCATACTCTATTCTTCTCAATGATGCAAGTATCCATCCTTATACTCTTAGGAAGAGTGTTTGCCAAGTGATGGCCAAACTCTTTCAAGAGTAACCAGTGCAGCCAAGCCTCCTGTTGCCTGGTATCATAAATTTGCAAGTAGCCTCTCAGCTCCTTGCTCATCAACCACATCCACTCAACCACTTGTGGATTCTTGCTTCTTCTCTTCATCTTGGTACTCCTCCCATGAGGGCTACCATCCTCCCAAATCAAATTCCTGTCTTTGCACTTCATGGGATTTTGAAATGCAATATTCTCAAGGATCAATGAGACCCTATCAAGGCCCAAATAGGTGGTGGGAAAAAACCTCCCATCATGATGTGTATGGCTCAAGGAATGTCCAACACAAGAATGAGAGATGTTATCCATCCTAATATGTCCTCCATCTTCTATCTGCTCTTGTGAGAAAGGAATAAAATATTTTCACTCCATGGTGTGTTGAAGTGCACCTCTGATGAGATCTCTCCTTGAGACCTCCCTCTCATCCATATTCTTCCAAAACTAATGAGGTCTTGGATTTGAAAGTAGAAGTTCCTTTTTGAGATGAGAGGAGCTCATTGAGAAAGTGTCATCTTGAAGGGAGAAAGGGTTTCTCACTGTAAGATGTCTACTATCATCCTTCAAGGCTTCAAACCCCAACCTCCAATGTGATATGAAATCCAACAAAGGCTCATGAAGATGATGGTTTCTTTCCTCCTTAAAATTTTTCATGTTGCACAACACAATACAACCAAGCTGATCTATGGTAGCAGTGTGATTTGATCCCTGTTCATTCAAAAGAAAATCTCCCCAACTTTCAAAAGAAGTTGCTGCAACGATAGGTTGTGGAAATATTTTCATACCTTGATGTGCATTTGGAACTTCTCGTAGGGTTACAAGAGTTCCCTCCTCCAAAGTGTTGGCTGCTCCAATTGTTGATGCATGTGGCTTCTCCTTCATGAGTGTGACAGTGTTATCACAAGGCTCCTCAAGTGGTGGTGTGGTCTCCCCTTCTTTTTCCCTTTCATCATCAAAGGTTTTGACCAACCCTTGGATGAGCTTTGCAAAAGTTTTCTCCCTTGCATGGCTCAAGTGGTTGCTCCACCAATCATAAGCTTCACCCTCCAAGTGCAGCACTGAGATTTCAACAACTTCTTTCTCTACTACAGGATGTAGAAAGGAAAATTCCACCAACTCATTCACCCATTTTCTTTCAGTAGATGACCCATCAAAGGTAGACAACAAAAAACTATTGCCTTTGATTTCTTTTCTGCTACATGGTATCTTCTCTTCCTTCAACTGGATGAAATGAGGAAAATCTAGAGTCTCCTTGAAGCCTCTAGGTTTAGATCTATACTCAACAAGGTAATCACTTAGAATTTGATGATCCAAGTGTCTTCCATGCTCAATTTCTTCTTCTGGATGAGAATATGAAGTGCATGGTACTTCCTCTTCTTATTTTTCAATCTTCTTGACCTCCTTGGAGAGGTCTCCTCTGGATCTGAAAATATATGAGAATAAGCTCATCCTCTTCAAAATTCTAATATTCTTGGGCTTAAACTCATATTTTGAGCCAAGAAAGTTGCTTTGATACCACTGTAATATCCCTTTTTAGGAATAAGTAGCATTCCATGGCTGGAAAACGCATTTTCCAGAAATGGAGGTAGAAATATTTGATACCAAGACTTGGATCCATTAGATCAATACATCTAAGAATTAAATCCAAGAGTTGGGATCAAATAAATCCTTCTAGAGTGGTTAAACAGATCTCCCACTACTAGATATCCTCAGAAAGTGCCCGGTGAGGGACTGCAACAAATGTATGAACATACAATAGATCAACAACATTATTTTATGAGGTGTGAGACAAGAAGATGTAGACATCCAATGAATAATGTTATAGCAACAAAAAGAGTACAATTTCTTGAGGAAACAACCTCTCAAGAAAGGCAATGCAAGCCTCAACAATACATGTACATGGAAATGAAGAAACATAGCTGCATATATGAAACCCTTGGCTATCACAACACAATATATTATGGGTTATTTCTGAAATACAATGTCAATACATGGATATGGAAATAATATAGCTCAAATACACTAGGAGAGAAAAATTCTAACCCTTAGGAATTATAAAACATCAATCCTCCAAGAGATTGGCTAAAATATACAAAATGGCAAAAATGCCAGAGTTGCTGGGTAGCTGCAGAAACTCAAATCTGGAACTCAATAGAGAAGGCTGAAGATGATGAGAAATCTGATGTAGACCTTATCCAATGGATCTCCAAAGTGGAAGGCTGATCCTTACACTTGAGATTTCACCCTCCAATCAATCTTCAAACCCTCACTACAGATACTCCATGAAAATAACAAAGTCACTAAGAGGGAATACGAAATGAGTGGAATAGAACACTATGGAAAAGTGCCAAGATCTGCAAATCAGCTCTCAAGCTTCTAATCTAATCTCCCAAAGAAACGAAAGACCCTCTCTCTGAAAAACAAAAGATGGAAGAGATGTTGTGGAGTCTCCACTGCAACACCCTACAACACAGTATTATGTTGTTGCAGCAATAATGTTGTCCTAGAGGAGGAAGCTTTGGCCTTGAGCCAAGAGATGTGGAAAATGAAGAACCAACCCTCAAGAGGCCTCTCAAGAAGGTGAGCAAATCCTAAACAGGAATTTCCCGGAAATTCTTGCTAAACAACAAAGAATGCACAATGTCTGATTAGACATGAAATGAATAATACAAGCATGAATAACAATGGCTCTCCTCCTCTCCATATATAGTAAGTGAAGGCTCTCTCTCCATCGGCCCCATCCATTAGGGTTTCCTCCATAAAGGAGTATTCCCTCCTCTATCTTTGTGCTGTCCCATGTAGTTCTTTCCACCTCATACCCAGTGCTGTTTGACTTGGTCAAACTTAACCAAGCCTCTTTGAAAAATGTCCCCTTTCACACATGAGGGTGTGAAATCTAGTTCCAAGGCTGATCCCCTTTCATACTAGAGGGATTTTATCCATGTTTTTATTATGAATGGGCCTCCTCACCCAATTATTCAACTTATAAGTAAAATTATCAAAATATAATGTTCCAATTTATTGGAGGCAAAATTAGGAACATTACAATTTGGGTTACGTCCACCCTGAACAGCCAGTCCTTCCTTTCTATTATCTAGGAAAATGAAGAGACACAACCTATAGTAGATCCGCTGTAATATCCTCTGTTCTCTCTCACATTCTCCCTATCATTTTCTTGTTCCGACAATACACATACAATACACAACCGCAATACAATACCCTCATACAAGTGAGGGGTTTCCTTTTAGGGAGAAAAACCCTAAACTAAACATAACTTCTACTTTCAGATCATCCGCCTAACGAATGGCCCAGATTGACTAGAAATTACTATACTTTTACAAGGAAATTTTACATTTTTTTTTAGCTTTGGGGGCGTTGCCCTCGAAACCCCCCGCTAGGGGGGTCTCCATAAAGTCGCAGCCTCCCCCCCTTAGACCCCCCAGGTATTGTTTAATTACGGGCGGTGTTTCCACCCCCATTAAGGTACAGGGGTCCAACGCTATGATACAAAATAAACAAGATAATCAGGCTCCATACCCAAAAATCTCCCACTTGGAGACTGATTGTAGAAACTCCACCGCTGCTTCATTTGCTAGAAAATGACTCCTCTTTGGACCTGGATTTTTCTCATCTTCATCGTCATCCTTGAATACCAATTGAAACTGAGCATGTTCTTAGTTTCTCCCTGGTTCCAAATTTTGTTAACATATCTGCAGGATTCTAGCTAGTGTGTATCATTTCCAGCTTCAACTATCCATCTTCCAATATTGACCGTATGAAATGGTACTCGAGTTGTATGTGTTTAGTCTTGGAATGAAATGATGAGTTCTTTGCAAGATGAATGGCACTTTGGCTATCACTATGTAACATGCCCATATCATGCTTCTTACCCAATTCATCCATAAACCTTTGTAACCAAATCATATCTTTACTAGCCTCTGTAGCAGCAACATACTCTGTTTCTATTGTTGAAAGTGCAACAACACTTTGGATTTTTGAAACCCAACTGACAGTTATTCCACCTACAGACAATACATATCCTGTAGTGCTCCTCCTGTTATCTCTGTCACCTACCATATCTGCATCAACATATCCTTGTAGAGCAATGTTTGAACCACCAAAGCATAATGCTTGATTTGTGGTACCTCTCAGATATCTGAGAATCCATTTTACTGCCATCCAATGTTCTTTTCCTGGATTTTTCATGTACCTTCTTACAACTCCCACTGCATGTGAAATATCAGGCCTTGTGTAGACCATTGCATACATTAAGCTTCCAATTGCTGATGCATATGGAACTTTAGACATATAGTCCATTTATTCTTGGGTCTTGGGGCACATCTCCTTACTAAGTTTGAAATGGCTAGCAAAAGGTGTACTAACTGGTTTTGCATTCTACATATTAAATCTTTTCAACACCTTTTGTATGTACCAATTCTGAGATAGTGTTAATTTGTGATTTTTCCTGTCTCTAGTTATTTTGATACCAAGGATTTGTTTTGCAGCTCCCAAATCTTTCATTGCAAATGAATTTGCCAATTTTCTTTTGAGCACATTTATTTCCTGCATGTTAGACCCTGCAACGAGCATGTCATCTAGATACAATAACAATATAATATGGCTGCCATCATTTTGCCTTTTCAGATAAACACAATGATCAGAGTGACATCTAGTATAACCTTGTTGAGACATAAACTTGTCAAATTTTAGATACCACTGCCTTGGAGCCTATTTTAAGCCATACAAGCTCTTCTTTAACCTAAACACTAATTTTTCTTTCCCTTTTACCTCATATCCTTCTGGTTGTTGCATATAGATCTCTTCCTCTAAATCTCCATGGAGAAATGATGTGTTTACATCTAACTGTTCAAGATGTAAATATTCCGCTGCTACAAGACTTAAAATAGTTATGATTGAAGTCATCTTAACAACAGGAGAAAATATTTCATCAAAATCAATACCTTTCTTTTGTGCAAACCCCTTCACCACAAGTCTAGCTTTGTACATATGTTTTCCTCCATCTTCTTCCTTCAGCCTGTAAACCAATTTATTCTGCAATGTATTTTTACCTGTAGTCAACCTGACTAAGTCCCAATTCTGGTTATGCATTAAGGAGTCCATCTCTTCTTCCATGGCTAGCTCCCACTTCTTCCTACTTTCAACCTACATTGCTTCTTCATAACATTCAGGTTCACTAGAATCAGTCAACAATAAATAATATAATGAAGGAGAGTATCATTCAGGGGGTCTACTTATCCTGGTAGATCTTATAACACCACTTTTAGTTATTTGAGGTGCTTGTTGCTGTTGTGGTGGTTGTTATTGTTGTGGCTCTTGATTATTATTATTTTCAGGTACCTTTACCTTTTCTGTAATCTCATCAGGAACTGTGTATTCTTTGTTTTTTCTTTCCTGTTTCTTTTCCTGCAACTGATTCTTATACAATACCTTTTCATTGAATATTACATCTCTACTCCTAATGATTTTGTGATTTTCATAATCATATAAGTGATAACCAAAATCATTAACACCATATCCAATAAAGGTACATTTCTTTGATTTTGCCTCAAGCTTTGTTCTATTTTCTTTATTAATATAGACAAAGGCCTCACAACCAAAAGGCTTTAAAAAAGAGTAGTTTACCTTTTTACCTGTCCATGCTTCGTCTGGAATACCACCATCCAAGGACTTTAAGGTCCTCTGTTTATTAGATAAACAACAATATCTACAACATCTACCCAAAATTGTAAAGGCAATCCTGCATGCAATCTCATGCACCTTGCATGCTCCATGATTGTTCTATTCATCCTTTCTGACACACCATTTTCTTGTGGTGTTCTTGGAACTGTCTTCTCTCTGCAAATTCCATGCTCTGAACAGTACCTATCAAACTATTTGCTGCAATATTCATCCTCCATTGTCTGATTTGAGACACTTCAATTTCTTTCCTGTCTCAATCTCAACCAAAGCTTGCCATTTATTGAAAGTATCAAATACATCATATTTATTTTGAATAGAATAAATCCAAGTTTTTCTAGTTGCATCATCAATAAAAGTAACATAATAATGAGAGCCACCAAGAGATGATACCTGATCAGGTCCCCATACATCTGTATGTACAAGCTCTAATTTTCTTTTCCAACTCTGAGAAATCTGACTCTCTTCTGTTTTCCATAAATGAAATTCTCACAGAAATCCAAATCAACATTATTCAAACCCAACAAAAAATTTCTTGAGTGAAGAATATTCATCCCCTTCTCACTCATGTGTCTGAGCCTATGATGCCATAATGTTGCATCTGCTCCTTTGGAAGTTAAAGCATTAACAGAGTTAGAAATTCCATTGCATAAATACAATGTACCAACCTTTTCACCTTTTGCTATTACTAGTGCTCCTTTGGTGACCTTCCAAGTTTTATCTGTGAAATTTGTTACACAACCTTCACTACTTAACTACCCTATTGAAATCAGATTTTCCTTCAGATATGGAACATGCCTTACCTCCTTTAATAGCCATTGTTTTCCATTTTTTTTTTTACAAGAACCTTACCCATTCCAACAATTTTACATGGTTTATCATCACCCAAACGAACTTGTCCAAAATATCCTTGAACACAGTCATGAAAATATTTCTTATCAAGTGTGGCATGGAATGATGCCCCTGAATCTACAACCCAAGAATCAATAACATTTTCAAAAGAAAAAATCAAAGCATCTTGTAACACATCACCTGTCATATTTGCTTCATGATTGTTTTCTTGCTGTGTGTCTCCTTCTTTTCCCTTTCGAGATCTACAGTATTTATTAAGGTGTCCTTTCTTTCCGTATTTCCAACACACTATCCCCGAACTGGACTTGGATCTGCCTTTCCTTGATTTACTGTGACATCCCGAGCTCTTTCCTCTTTCCATTTTTATTCCCCTAGACTCTGAACTCAAAGCATTACCTGATGTCTCTCCGGAGCTTTTCCGTCACATTTCCTCGCTAAGGATAGCACCAAAAACATGATCAAATTTTAAAGTACTAGATCCAGAGACAGAGTTACTAATGGCCATAACTAAACCATTCCATCTTTTTGGAAATCAGCAAAAAAATAATAGAGCTCTAACTTCATCATCAAAGTTTACCCCTACAGAACTTAACTGACTAGTAACTGTATTAAAATCATTTAAATGGTGTCCAACAGATCCACCTTCCGACATCTTCATATTAAATAAACGTTTCATTAGAAATACCTTGTTTGAGGAAAAGGGTTTTTCATATAGTTTCGCCAACGCCTTAATCAAACCCTCTATTGTTGTTTCCTTCGAAATATTGAAGGCTACCGATGCCATGAGGCACAACTGTACTATTTCGAGTGCTTTTCTATCAAGAATATCCCATTCTACGTCTGTCATAGTCATTGGCTTCTTTATCTTTTCACTCAATGGTAGGTACAAATATTTCTGATACAGATAATCTTCCATCTGCATCTTCCACAGCGGGAAGTTTTGGTCATTAAATTTCTCGATCCTAAATTTACTATCTTCTGCCATTGCTCCCACTCGAACCAGGAACCCTTATTTCCCGCGAGTTTATCAGCCAAATAGACCTTCGGCTCTGATACCAGTTTTTAGAAAATTAAATATTATAGAGAAATGAAACACATAAAATATGCGGAAAAAACAAGCACACAAAACACATAAAACCAGAGAGACATAGATATACGTGGTTCACCCAGTTTGGGCTACGTCCACCTCGAACAACCAGTCATTCCTTTCTATTATCCAGCAAAATGAAGGGACACAACTTACAACAGATCCGTTGTAATATCCTTTGTTCTCTCTCCAGTCTCCCTATCTGTTTCTTGCTCCGAGAATACACAACCACAATACAATACCCTCATACAAGCGAGGGGTTGCCTTCTAGGGAAAAAACCCTAAACTAAACATAAATTCTACCGTTAGATCATCTGCCTAATGAACGACCCAGATTGACTAGAAATTACTATACTTTTACAAGGAAATTTTACATTTGTTTTTAACTTTGGGGGTGTTGCCCCCGAAACCCCCCGCCAGGGTGGGGGCTCCACAAAGTCGCAACCCCCCCCTGGACCCCCCAGACAGCGTTTAATTACGGGCAATGTTTCCGCCCCCATCAAGGTACAGGGGTCCAATGCTGTGATACAAAATAAACAAGATAATCGGGCTCCATACCCAACACACTTACATCCCTTTGATCTCTTGTCCTTGATGTACCAGGAATTTCCTTCATAATAGCTTCATATAGCAAGGGTCAACATGACAATTCCAACACAGGTGTATTTAGTCTCAACTGCTCACAAGGTCGTCGGCTGCTTTAGATACACTTGCACAACCAACTCTTCAATATCCCTTCTATCAATGAAAAAGCTCCACCAAGGTCACTTAACATAGGCACCAATCATCCAACATCTCACAATCACTTTTTTTTCATCAAGGTGACTGCCTATAAGCTTACCAATACAATCTATCCTATCCAGCATTCAAGGACAAACCTTCATCAACCTTCCTGAAATCATCCACAAGAAAACACAGAACAATACCTAATCTTGTGTCTGCCTTCTTGTAGTAGATTTCCAAAACACTATAAATATCAACTTAGTAAGTCTACCTTCAAATAATAGAGCTGCTTCATCATTACTGGTATACAGTGCCCATGACGAGCCATAAAAAAGAATCATAAGCCGAGTATCCCAGTGGATCAATGAGGAAGAGTGAAGAAAACCAAAAATATGTGTTGAGATCAACTCAACCACCCAATTTCCAACATGCATTCTTCATCAAAGCTCAAAACCCATTTTTCACATCCTTGCACTGCAACCTTCCATGAAGTAGACTAGACAGATAGATTTCCACTACCTATGCTGAGGACCAATCCTAGAAATCATTGAGAATAATGCCTTTGACTATATTACATAATATCCTGGACTTGAACAAACGTGACTGTTAACACTGGAAAATCGTACAAGCAGAAGACAACATTATTTAATGTCAAGCAGAAGGATTTACTGGGTTGGAAGAGATTACAAAATGTGGAAAGTATTTAAAAATCTCTAAGGTATGAGGAAAAATCAAATTTGAGCGAGTCATAAATGCTTTTGCACGCATAATCCTTTGTGAAGAGCACCTTTGCATGCTTTTTGGCCCGATATGCACACAATCCTAGGAGTTGCAAAATGTCACTTTCCAAAACCACACAAGCACACTCCAGGACAATGATTTCACCTGAAGCCGCCTAAGGACAACCACCAACAACTCCTTAGAAATCAAGGGAGCACACAAAGGAATATTTGTGGCACATAATGGAATCATCCCCTCTCTTGGGTCACCATCCACAATGTACCAAGAGAGGGAAGGAGGATTTGAATTCTCCTATATAAGTCCACCATGAGATGAAGAATGGGTGAACACATTGTTATGCTGGAAAGAATTTCCCAAGAAATACCAGAAATGTGTGATCCAAAGCTGAATATAGAGGGGACTCAATTGTTGTCCATCCAACAAGTTCATTCCACCACAATAGAGAGAGAGGGATACTTTTCACCGAGGAAAGCTTGGGGTAAAAACATCCTTGCACCGAGACTTAGAACCCATGTTCTAGGGGCCCTCTGGCAAGAGAGAAAAGTTTCATCATTGTTTCCTACCAACACTCAATAAGAGGGGTCGAAGAGCCACCATTCGTATTATTATATATGTTTGAATCTTTTCATAGCTTGTGTTTATTTGTTTTAGTTTTAGTTTATATATGCATGCAATTTCTCTATCTAGTATGCTTATGATTCTAGCTTGTTCCACTAACTTGCTTGACTCCACTTCTTTTTCTACCTGTTACCAATAAATTAAGTGGGTAGACCAAACCCCTTAAGTTGGTGTGATTTCATACATAAGTGCACCAAACACACTCAAACAGGATTGGTGACTCCACTAACATTTATTACCAAGTTTATGTGGTTGTGCCTTTTTTACAGAGACCTCTGTCTGTGTTGTGTAGTGGATCTGAATTTCCCCTGATTTCTCTTGCAGTCCCTATTTCATCCCAAGTGAAAGACTGAGGCAGAACAACTCAAAAAATTACTTTTGCAGGAATTTGAGCACTTTTCCTTCTCACAAATGCACCCAGGGCACACATTTAGAGCTGACCCGCGTGCAGACATCGTGCCTGTTTCAGCCTTTTGCACGCAAAAGATAGAAAGAGAAAATTCTCCCTTATTTCTATATTTTCCTGCTTGTAAAGTGCTTGGCAGCCCCTAATACACCTACCCGCACTGGTTGTGGTACCCCACATCTTACTGAAGCTCACTCTTAGCTACTTTTTGTAGGCTTAGTGTCAGTTTTATTTCAAGTTGATTTTTGCAAAATTCACACATAGTTTAAGTAGGGGGGAAAATAAATTGCATTCCAAAAAAAAATTATGTTTTGAAAATTTTGGTACTAACACACCTAGATAACTAGCCAAAGTAAGTGGCCCAAGGCCACACATGCATAGCTAGTTTATTTTTTCTATTGTAAAATTTATTAGTTTAGTTCAATTTTTTCACTAGGATTTTCGGGACTAGGATTGAATTATTTATAGAAGAGCAAGTAATATCTGTTACCTTTGCACCCTCTGGTGATCCTAGGTAAACATATTAATGCTCCATATTCACAACTCACCATCTCCCTATAGTTGATCACATAGATTAACTAGGAAAAATAGAAAGCGGCCCATATCTGCACATGTTTTTCTTTTGAGCAAGGAACAATACAACATAGTTTAAATAGAGGATTTTGAAAAGGACCATTGAATATCGACACGTTCAAACTATGTGCTTGTCCACTTTTTTCTCACACACATTCACTCACTAAGAAAAGAAAAGACACCTAAAACTAACTTAACCAAACTCACTAAATTCTCCCCACAGGGGCCAAATAAGAATTTATAGCTTAAGTTAGGATGAAGGGGGTAGGAATCCAATAAGCCACCTTGATCATTCTTCATATTGAAACATAGAATTTGATTGTTTAGGGAGCTTCAAATCCACCTATTAGCCCATGGAAAAGAAAACCCGAGTGCAACAAAGACCCATTTCAGAGGGGGTTAGGCTTAGGCGCAGTGCGAGTAGGTATTAGTTAGGGCCACCTGACTTGGCTGATACTCGGTACTGTTAGCTCACTTACCAAGAAGCCCAAGGCTCAAAATCTCACGTGGGACAGTGGTACGTAGTGACGAAAACTAGGGCATCCTTTCCCTATAGGTGATGGTGCAGGCAAGCGACAGACCCTCTACCCTTACCTTGGTGGATTTTCTTCGGCTGACTAGGGGCGTCGCCACTTCTTACGGGACGTTGTGCCAGCACTCACAAGATATCTTCTTAAGGCCCAGTTACATTTGAGTGTGTGAGGACAAATAGGTATTATAGGATTTTGAGTATCATACACAAACAAACAAAAACCATTTTTTTGATTGCTTGATCACATAGAATTAATTTAAAGGGAAAATTTATTTTATTTTCTCTTTGTTTTATGTATGTGACCAAAATTTTTCTGTGACCGTAGACTCTATCCTCTCAAATTTTTTGAAAACCAGGCCTATTCGACACCGGAATGGACCCAACAGGACCTCGTTGATCTAGGCATGTTTTGGACCTCCCCCCATTACCGGGAGGGGTTCTAGGTCTTTCACCATTTACGCGTCAAGGATGGAATGCTGCCACCATTATTGGTTTGTCCTTTATTGGGGCATCCTTAGTTGGGAAACCTAGTTGGTCTACCAACACCATGTTATCACTGTAATAATTCCCAAAGTTGTGAGATTTTGATTTATAGTTTAAAGAATATTAGAGCTAACCACAAGCCTTCTTTTAAGCTTTATGATCTATCCTTCCTAAGGCTCAGTTAAATTTTTTTTTTATATCTGATTTTAGGCTAGTTATATAGGAAAAATTGGTTTTGGGGTTTTGTTTTGTTTTGGTGGGAAAATCACTTAATGAGGTGGATAGCGGTGAATATGTAATCCATTGGGCAGATGGAGTCAATGTGTCAAGAAAAAATATTAGGATCAAGGTTTAAATTCAAATTTTCATAGGGCAAGACAACAGAGTCACTAAAGATCTTCAAAGGTTGATTGGTAAAGTGGCTTCAATCGCGATAAAGAGAAATTAAGAATTCTTTGATCCGGATAAGGAGTGAAAAGGTAGGGGTCAATCGAAATTAGGGAGAAATTAAGGGTTCCCTAGTCTGGATATCTACAGAAAACATTTATATGAAAAAAAGTCAACAACAAAGTGCTTTTAACAAACTCTGATGTAACAATTTCTTATTTCACATAAAAATTTAGAACACATTTATGAATGGATGAAAGACATAAGAAAATTTACAGATAATAGTAGAAAATACTTCACTTAAGTGGCCCAACACATGAATCCAATAATATGATGCTTTATTGCTTGAGATCTAGTCTTCTGACTTGAACTTGATTACAAAAACCCTTAGGTTCAGAATATTCCAGCTATAGAAATATTCAACAATTAATCCACACTAATACTTCAAATGATGAATTATTTATACACAAAATAGTACAAAATATCCTAGAACAATCATAGGATTTTTATTTGGAAAATAAAATATATTTTACAAAAAGATAGTGACAGTGGCCTAACAAATTGCAAGTTGTCCTATTTATTGACTTTAAATAATAATGATGTTTGGATTTGGGTGCAACTCGCTAGTAGAGGTGTCCCTCATGCTGGCAATTGATCTTCAATCTATTTTAGAACTTTATCTTTCACTTGATACTCTTTATCCTGATACTTTTTAACCTGCTGATTTTGACTGCTTTACAGCCTGAAAATCTGTTTTTACTATGTAAAAAAAAATAGCACTCAGTTTTCATCTTTATTTCACTACAAACTGTCTTCTATAGCAAATTTGTGAGCTTCTGCCAAAATTCTTCTTCTGGTAATTTGATCTTTGTGAGTTTTCTAAAATTATAATTTTCTTTTGTGTATATTACAAAAGTTGGCTTGACCAAAAAGAGTTGTTTTATCTCATGTTGTAAATAAAACAAGTTTTCAATGCTTTTATGCAACACCTTACCTATTGGAACTCCTTGCCAATCTGATTTATTCACCTGATCTCTAGAAAATTCCCTTATATTTTTATTGTAATCTTCTTGTTTCATTAGTTTATCATTGATAACAAGAATATTTGGAAGACCTTTTTGTCTTAAAGTGTCAAACGTAACCATGAAGCTAGTTATGGCCATGTCCATATTTTGACACTTTTCTTCCAACTGTTTCATCAAGTTTTTCTTTGAAAGTACTTCTCTTACCCTAAGATTTGTTTTTGTCTTGTCAGTTATTCCTATTTCATCCAATTCTTGCTTGTTTTTAGTATTGAGAAACTTGATTATTTCTAAGGCTTCTTCAGGCTTGGAGCCTAACTCTTCTTTGGTCTTCACTATTTCTTCTTTAGCTTCCTTAAGCAAGTCCTTCTACTCATAAATCACCTAAATGGATGGCCAAGTAGAATTGATTGACTCAATGATTTTGGACCATAGTTTATTTTTGATGTATGCCATGGGCTTTTTCAAGGTTAAATCTGTTTCTACATTTTTAAGTTGTTCACTTAACCTTTTAGCCTTTTGTTCCTCTGTTTTAGCATTTATCTGTGCTAATTTCTTGGCATCTTCAAGGTTCTTGATTTGCTCTTTCAATATGTTTATCTCATTATTCTGTATTGACATGTATTCCATGGATTTAATGATTTTTTTGGCCTCATCTGACTGTTTAACTACTGAAATAGAGGATTCAGTGGCAGAAGTAGTAGAAGAGGTAACTGGCATTGTTGTGGCCAATGGGACCTTAGGAGGTAACTCTTCTGCTAGTGTTGAAGGCACTATTGTTGTCACCATAGGAATAATAGTGGGAGGGACATTTTGTGTCTTTTCAACTTCTTTTTATTGGGCTAGCTTGTCCATCTCAATTTTCATCTCCTTGACTTGTGCTGTCATCTGTAATATGAGACTCATCATCTCATCCTTTTGGTTTGCTTCCTGTATAATCTCCTTAGCCTGTGGATGCTTTGTAGGAGGTAATTTCAATTATTTTCTGAGTGTTTCAATATCATCATTTTTCTTCTTCACCAATTCTTCTGCATCTTTCACATTAGAAGGGTCATACCCTACTTCAATCACTAATTCCTCTAAAGATTTGATTCTAGTATCTTTAGCATATGAAGAAGCTTTTTCAACCTTAAGTGGATCTTTCATATTTGCCAAAGTGTTATGGAGCTTTTGTACACTCATTGATTTTGTGGTCATGGTAGAATATAACATTTCTGATCTTTTCTTGTGGAAATCAATCTTGTCCAAAGGATGAATGCCTTGGAATGGTACCTCAAAGCCACCTTCTTATAATCTATTGTTGTTTTAGCTGTTGATACTATAGGTTTTAGTACTGACATTACCAATTTCTTATTTGTATAATCAAAGGCTAAAAGTAGCCTATTTTGAATCCTTGGAGTCTGCTTCAAGTATTGTGAATATATTTCATTCTTAATCTCCTCATTTTTGGCCTTGATCTGTTTATACTTTTCTTTGATATCCATGTCTTTATCCTCTGCCTGCTATGATGAAGATGCTTCCATACTCTGTTTTTTATGAATCATTTGTGTATTGGAAGTAGCAGGTTGCTTCTCATTTTCAATCACTGTATTAGTCACAGTATCTTTCTCTGGATTTTCTTCATCTAAAACCTCAATTGTTTCCTTTTCTTTACCTGCTAGAATTGTCTTTGTTTTCCTTGTGTACCTTAGCTTAAACTTGGTTTCTTTGGTAGTTTCATTAGTATATGAGCCTTCTTCCCTTTTCATTTTTATACCTTTTTCTTCCTGATTTGATGTTTTCCAAATGTGACTAGTATCACTCTATTTGATAGATTCCAGCAATGTATTTTCCAACCACTCTGTTTGGTTTGAAAAATTCTCAATGTTAGGCTTCTTGTCATGGATATATGGGGTTAATTTAAATTTCAACCTCATCTTACTCATTATTCCATAAGGATCATAGTTTCACATGAAACTTTCATCAAAATTATACTCTAACAACTATTGTGTTGCCTCTACACCTGCTTCCCTGTTATTGCATATGAAAGGACCCACTTGGTTTTTCAATTTGAACTGAGTTTTCTTTTTAGCAGCCAAAAAATTTACAGAATATGAGTTTAGAATTTTTCTTATATATTCTAGGGCAAACAATCTCATTGGTAATACTTTGGAAACTTATAGGGAAGGAGATTTGATCCATAAACTCTAACTTTAGTCTTCAGTATGGTTTTGGTATAGATACCAATCATCTGTTTTTCTCTGCTCTGATAACTGTAAAACCTTCTTAGTTTCATCACTTATTCTAGGTTGCACACTGTTCTTGAGAATTTTTACCAATGGATGGATAAAACAGTCAGTGAAGTCTGCATATGTGAACTCAGTTGACTCCTTTCTGATCAAGGAAGTCCAGAAAATAACTGACAATGGATTTAATTCTATATCCAACCTTTGAAGATTTATTGAAAACTTATCTGACTGAAAGTAGAGAAACATATGGAATAGGAATGAGGTATATCTGAAAACACCTTTAGTAGGAAGTTTTACAAGATGATCATGAATACTATCAACAATATATTCAACAAAATTGTAGATGACTTCAAGATTTTTTCCAAGCACAAAAATAGACAGGAAACCTAGTATAGATTCATCAGTGTGTTCATTAGTGAAGTAACCAAGGATAAAAGACAACATTGAGATAATGTGTCTTGATCCTTTTGGGAGTTTTGAAGGGGAATAGGGAGGATTAAGCTTGGGGATTTCAACATAAGAGGGCATGAATGCTTGGAAGATTTGAAACCTTTTGGGGAAATCCAAGTCTAAATAAAACTTTGTCAGAACTTCAATGGATAAAGGGACTGCATTGGGTTTAGGCTGCACATGAAGCATTTGGTTTATGGATTCAGTAGTGATAGTAAATAATAATTCTTTCTCAGCATTAAAAATTTCTCTTTGATCTGGGAAATAGTGAGTTTGACACAATCTGATGACATCAGGGAACTGATCGGTATATTGGGGAACTACATATTTGGGCAAATTGGACTTACAAATTTGCACTTCATCTACTTGTTCCAAAGATTTTTATTGGTTCCAGTAGTGGAGCTCAAGAAGATTGAATTCAGATATTGGATCAGTGATTTTGTATTCTACATCAGCCAAAGGGGTGTGTTCAACATCTACAACACGAGGTTGTAGTGGATTGATGACAATTTTTATTTTAGAGGCCATTGGTATATTTGTTTTTAACAATTTAACCCTCTTTGATCTTAAAAACTCTGCTTTTTAGGTTTTTAATACACTTTTGTAAGATTAGACTGTTTACAGAAGGTCTTTTCGTATGATAGAGGTTTCTTTTGGATTTTAACAGGTAAAATTTGGATTTTTCAGCCTCAAACTGTCAATTCTGCTCAAAAAAACATTTTTTAAAACTTTTACAGACTTCAGGACAGGCTAACTAGGGTTTTCTGCAATTTTCTTTGATGAAAATAGCCTTAAAACAGTCTAATTAATCAAAAAGGGATTTTGAGCATTTGTAAAATATTTTAAATCATTCAGAGGGTTTCTGAAGGTATGTAGATGGCCACATTATGTTCAATTTTGCTTTAAAAACATAATACAGTCTTCAGTAACTGTGAAAATCTTCAGGGTTTGCAGAAGAGATATATATATGAGAAAATAAAGGTGTTTGTTAGGAGAAGAGGCTTCAAGAAGGCTTAAATCCAATAGTATAGTTCTTTTCATATGATGGATGGGTATTTTCCTTGAAAAATACCCGTAAATTTAGGCATTTGACTTGAAAGAAGGGTTTTCTGGGAGTCTGGAAGCTTTCAAAAGCTTGTTGAGGTCCTTTTGAACATGAAATAGAAGCTCTGATCGGTCGCAACAGTGATTTTTGACTAAATTTTGTTGTTTGTTCATGAAAACAGGGCGAAAACGTCTTTTCTTCAGTCAGGAAGGTTTTAACGAGCAGAAAAAGCAATAGAAAGGTGTGAAACACGTAATATCTGGTGTTTGATAGATATTTGATTGAAACAATGTATGCATTTAATAACAATCAAGTCACTTTGAAAGTGGTTTAAGCACGGGGATTTTATTTACTGTTGAGCAGTTATCGCACTGTCAGAAGGTGTTAAATGGTTTTGTTTAAACATATGCGATCTAGTGAAATAATGACGCGTGGAGGAGAGAGAGCGGGGAAAAGCTGCTTATATCGCAAATCCAAATTTGAATAACAACTACACCATTGTATTTTCGATATGGATTTTGGGCCGTTGGATTTTTTGGGCAGATGCGAACGGTCGGGATTGATCGATGGAGTTACGGGGTAATGGGCATGGGGCCCGAGAGTCTTTTATGTGGTGGGTTCAATGTCTATACATTAAAATTTAGTTTTAACATAAAATCTTATGTCTAACATGATAGGCGAAATAGGCGTTTTACACAGCAAATAGACTATATGCAGGTGTAATGCGAATATAGGGCAGATTAATATAAAAAGTATGGTTTAAACCTATGGGGAGCAGGGAAATTATCACGTGGGGTAATTTAAACCATAGGATAAATATAATATATGGGTTGGGCTATTTAATATAAATAAATTAATATAATGCGGCATGAGGGTTAATAAAGGAGTTAATACACTATTTAAATGTTAATGAAGAAGTGAATGCAGGAATACATAAATACTCAAAGTAAAGTGTAATTTTAAGTCGTTGGGTGGGATTTTCATAGTGGTTGCCAACAATAATCATTTAACACTTAATACTTAGGATAAATAGCATTTTGTAGGTTTTTTTGAATGAAATGGACATTAGTTAAAGGGGTTTTTAATTTTCCTAAGTGAAAAAGGTGTTTTAACTTAGGAAAAGGGATTTTAACTTAGGAAAATGGAGTGATGTTGAGGAAAGGGTTTTTTTATCAAAGAGAAGGGTTTTAATGAAGGGAATCCAATACCTACTGCCAATCAGTCATTAAGACGGGGGTGTAGTCCCACCAGAAGTCAGAGAAATGCTCTGAGTCTTTATAACTGAAGGTTTCTAGTACTAGAATACTTTGTGGGGAGGGAAATTAGTAATTTGCCAGATGATGTTTATTCATGCCTTTGTGTAGCTGCTTTCTTCCTACCCATCATTTATTCTACCATTTTTTTCTTTATTTTCATGGGTGCATTTGAGCTTGCAAACCCTAATCCATTTTTATTTTAAAAAAAAAACTATCTAATTCTAACCTTATTTCATCCGAGGGCTCAGATTAAACTGTTGAGATCCCCATTTATTCTCTAACTATCTATGGATTTGTCAAGTTTAAACTGTTTGACAAATTCTTTATTCTCTATCTATAAACATGAACTTTAAAGCATGAAAAATTTAAGATTAAACTATTTAACTCATCATGGATTATGGCATTTTGAACAAGCTGCACATAATCATATATTTGTAGTGAAAAGTAACTAGTAGTGGCATTTTGACTTGCATCACTTTCATGTCTTATTTTTATCTCTTTTTTGTGTTTGGGGTCCATTTTTTCTATTCAATTTGATATTTTTCTTTTCAAGTCCTTTGATTTTTTCTTTTAGGACTTTTACCCTCTTTTCATTTTTTATTTTCTAATATAGGAAAACAACTTGCAGAAAGAAATGTATGTACACATTACAAGACTATTTAAACTTAATTCAAAAATTATGAACCCTATTATTATAGGACCCTAACAGTTGCTCCACATGGGGATGGCATTTCTTTGTGAAATGTCAAGAACTTTGAGACTAGTAGCATTTGAATTCTGACTGTGCTGGTCTTGTAAATGTTGTCTGAGCTCTGAAATTATTCATACTTATGATATTTTAGCTTTCAAAGCTTAGGGTATTCTCTTCGGGCTTCAACTTTGTTGGGAAAACATCCAATCCAATCTAAAATCTGAAATTTTACGTACAACGAATAAAGTAAACAAAGTTAACTATTGGTTATTTCTGAAGGGTAGTAATGCTTCAACATTATACCATTGACAGGTCCACCTAGTAGATCTGATCCATCCATCTCTTTCAAAAAGAAAGCATTGTTACCTCTATAACCATAAATAACATAAGGTCCTTTCCATAGGAAATCAAATTTCCCATGTTTACCATTCTCTTCTCTCCTTGAATCCCACTTTAGAACTTTGTCACCAATATAAAAATCATTTTCTTTACTCTTTTTGTAAAAAAAAATTCTTAATCTTTTCTTCGATAACTTGAGATTTAAGATAAACCTCTTCTCTTGTTTGCTGCAAGTGAATGGTTTGGATAATCCTTCTTTGAATGTCATTGGTCTCAACTTGTAATTTTTGAATTATCTTCATTACTGTTACTCCTAAGGAATATGGAAAAACATCATCCATTCCATAAACAAGCTGGTAAGGGGATGTACTAATATATTTCTTAGTGGTAAGTCTATCTGCCCATAAGGCATTAAATAACCTCTTGTTCCAAGTTTTCTTGTTATCTTCTACTAATTTTTTGATGATGTTCACAAGGATTTTATTGGAGGATTTAACAAGGCCATTACCTTGAGGGTAATATGCAGTAGAATGGTCAAGGGTAATGTGGTATTTATGGTAGTAATCAATCTAATTTTTGGATTTGAATGCAGCTGCATTGTCAGTGATAATATTTTTGGGGCATCAAAATATTGAGAGTATTTTTCTTTCTAAAAAGGATATTATGACAGTGTCAGTGGCTTGCCTAGAAGGTATGGCGTCTATCTATTTAGTGAAATAGATAGTGGCTGTCAGAATCCACTTATGTTGGGCTAAGGATGGAGGGTGAATTTTACCAATGAATTCAAGAACCCATTATTGAAAATGCATTTATGTTGAGATGAGTTTTAAGGGCAGGGTTAACATATTTTTCTTTCCTTCAAAAATTTGGCACTTGTGATAGGAGGTCACATACTTTTTTACATCTGCAAACAAGGTAGGCCAGTAAAAACCAACTCTCAGGATTTTTTTTGCAGTAGTATTCCAATAGAGATGTCCTCCATAGTCACCTGCATGGAATTATTCTAAAACTTTGTCAGCTTCTTCTTTAAGAAAATAATTCAATAAAATTCCACCATTATCTTTCCAAAAGAGTACATTGTCTATGATACAAAATCTTACTACCCTTAATTTTAGAAATCTAGCTTTTGTTCTTGGTAATCTCGGAGGAGATTGTAAATTTAGTAATACAAATACAATATTTGCATACTATTGTGAGTCTGAAAAGGCTTCATTGATCTCTAGAGTCGCCATCTCTTCCTGATCATCTATTTGGGGAATAAAATTAATGTCTAAAGCATGAAAATTCGATTCAGCCATGATTTTGTCTAAACCTTAACCTTTTATGAGTTTGGTGGGTTTGATTTCAATGTCATATTCCAAAATTGTAGCAATCCACTTACCTCTTTTACTATCAGGCCCATTCTGTGTTATAATGTCCTTTAAAACTACATTTGGAACATAAGCAATGATATGTGAATACATAATGTACACTCTAAAGTCTTTGATGACCTTTACTAAAGCTAGGGCTTGATTTTCCATTATGTCATACTTTAAAGTGGCATCTCTGAGTGATTTTCTAAAGAAAGAAATAGGCTACTCATAGACTTGGTCATTTTTCTGCAGTAAAAACTGCAGCAATAATGTGTTCTGAAGCAAAGGAGAAAATAATGAAATCCTTCTTAAATTCAGGACTTATAATGACTGGTGTTTTTGTTAAGGCTTGTTTAACAGATTCAAATGATTTCTTGGCTTCAACAGTCCATTTAAGTACTGAGACGTTTTTCAGCATATTGCTAAGTTCTCTGATTATTTTAGCTAGATTTCAGATGAATCTTCTAAGGAAGTTAATTTTTCCTAAGAAAGATTGTAACTATTTAATGTTCCTAGGAGGACTAATGTTTAGAATTGCCTCTATTCTGGCTGGGTGTATCCTAATTCCCTCTTTAGATACAATATTTCCTAGTAATGTACCTTCTTCTAATCCAAATAAAGTCTTCTTAGGATTTAGAGAGATGCCAAATTTCCTGCATTTAAGGAAGACTTGTCTGAGATGATCCAAATGTTCATTATCAACCTTTGAAAATACAGTAATATCATCTAAATAAATCACTAGGAGTTCATGAATTTTCTTTTAAAATGCTATATCCATAGTTCTTTGAAAAGTGGCTCCTGCATTCATTAACCTAAAAGAAATTTTTACATACATAAAAGTGCCCCATGGAGTAGTAAAAGCAGTTTTGGCTTGGTATTCTAGTTGAACTAGAATCCAGTTATATCCAGAGAATCCATCTAATAATGAAATTATGGAAGAACCAACCACTCTCTGCAAAATGTGATCCATATTTGGTAGAGGTTAATTTTCCTTTAAGGACACCTTATTTAAATTTTTAAAATCAACACATAATCTAACTTCTCCTGTCTTTCTCCTAGTGGGAACTAGATTCGAAACCCAATCAGAATATCTGATTGGTGCAATTATTTGGGAATCATACATTCTTTTTACCTCTTTCTCAATTAAAGGCATCAAAATAGGATTGATCCTTCTTAGCTTCTGTTTAAAATGTTTTTGGTATTCTTTTGTAGGTATTTTATGTCGTATTATGCTAGTGTCATAGAATTTTAATTCCTCATAACTCCAAGCAAATACATCCTGCAATTCCTTAAAATGGGCTATGTATTTTTATTTTTCTTCCTGAGGCAAAGCTTTTGAAAGTTTAATCATCTTAGGTTCTAACTCTATAACTAAATTACACTCCTCAATATCAGATCTTGATGGCTCCATCTTAGTTTTTTCTTGCAACATCATTAGAGTCAAATAGATCTTCTAAAGGGGTTAATCCTTTTGGTAAAAAGTTGTCTTTGAGGTTCAAAATATCAGATTCATCATTTTCTAACTCTTCAATCTATAATTTTTCTAAATTATCCATGTCTAATTGACTAAATTTAGTAGGTTTAGAAAAATCTTCATTATTTACATCTATATTATTCAAATCATTTTCACTATCTAAGTTCGCATCTATTGTACAATCCTTGTCTATATTACAACCCTGAAATTCTCCTTCATTGTTCATGAAATGAAAAATCTGTTCATCCTGTGAGAAAATTTGCCAATATTTAAGATTGTCTGGAATAGTATAGGTCTGTGTTTAACTTCTGCAGTATATCTATGATTTGGTTGAAATGGCATATTACAGGTACTAACAAAAGTTGCTAAGCAGTGAGCCTGTATGTTCTATTTTCTTAGTATTGCAGAGAAATCACATTCTAATAGTTCCTTAATTAAATCTAAAACAATGTCTCTTTATCAGCTTAATCTTGGATTATAAAAAAAATATTCTCTAGTTATCTGTTCCACAATTAAATTTGAATCTCCCATAATTGACACTCTTTTACCTCCTAAATTCCTAACAATCTGCAGTCCTAAAATAAGAGCTTCATATTCAACCATGTTGTTGTTACATTTAAAATTTAGTCTGAAAGCATGACCTTTTGCATTATTGTTTTCCATATTATGTATCCAAACTCCTGCTCCTGCTCCTAATTTACTGATCCATCAAAATCTAGGTGCCATAATGAATCATGAAAGATGTTTTCACTGTCTAGTGCTTTGTTTTTCTCTTTTAGTTCAGTTTTTTTTTTTCAATATCAGTTTCAGAGTTACATAGAATGAATGAATCCATGTCAGTAGGTGTAGATCAAATAGGATAATTTCTTGGTCTTTCTACACTACTTACCATATACTTCATCAATGTTTCTCTATATAGTTTCTTTGGTTGACCAAAAACTGATATTGTTGCATATGACATATGAAGTTGTAGAGATCCTTGTAATTTAGCTCCCCATGAGCAAGATAAGAGCATTCCATACTTGGGAGGGATGTTAGCTACTAAAATGTCCATGAGTATGATTTTACCAAGATATTGAACTATTGTGAAACACAAATATTTAATCAAACCTAAACATTTGACTTTGTTGGAATCAAATGAAAAGAGATCTTTGTAAGGCCTAGTGATATCTAAATTTAGGGTTTTCATTATTGCTTTTGGCATTAAATTGTGTGAAGCCCCTGAATCTAGCATTACATTATGTAATATTTGATCATGAATAGTTAAGCTAATGTAAAATAGTGGAACTACTCCATCTTGGTGTTTTCCATTAACATTAGGACCAAAAATTAATTCTGGTTGATCATCACTTAGATTTACTGAATCTTCTCCATCATTCATGTTTAAAGTTTCAATGATAGTTTTTTTTTACAAATCATGTTTTACTAATTCTGTCAAAGGAATTGGTATTTTTAATTTGGAAATCTCATCTTGGATATTAAATGGAGCTTGTGATTTTCCCATTAGAACATGTAGTGCAGAAAATGTGAGAATTCTTCGCACTCAAGGACACATCCAACTCATGTGCCTCTCTCATAATCATGCTTCTTATACAAATATTATCCATATCAGCAAATGAAGGCATGATCAGCAATAAAATGAAGAAAATGCTAAAGGTTTCAAGTGATGCAAGAAGGTACCAACAACTTTCCCAATAGTGACAGCACAATTTTTCAAACTACTGCTCCATAAAATCACATGGAAAGTTGTTTTGTGTTACATGAATAGTTATCTATGTCATGATAGCTACTGATAAATAGAAAATGGATGAGTATATCAACTGATCATACATGAAATAAAACACTTTACCAGGGCCATATAAAATATGGTTGTCTCCATCATACAAATTGGCCCAATTTTTTCCATGGAGCCCAATGAAAAACTTGCCCTCTTGTGGAGCAATGCACTGAATATGAATGGTAAGAGCATCAAAATGTTGTGTTAGATAATCCATGGATGTAAAGAAAATATTCTTACCATATGTTGAGAGAAAAATGATGCATGGTGATATGAATGATCCCTCCATAGTAGTATGGTACATTCCCAGGAAGAGAATTGAACCATATGCTGCATAAAGATCACCCTCCTTATACTTGGAAATCCAAGTCAATAAGATCATAGTAAGTGAGGTCATACCAATTTAATAGATATCTCCATCCATTACTCCATAAATCTCACCTCCTCTTAGTCCTCCAAGTGCATCAAGTGTGAAGTGATCCTGGGGAAACTCCATCAATAACCCCAAGCTCTCAAATGACAGCGCTGTTGGCTTTTGCAAATGATCTCTGGCCAACTCATAGCTCCATTATTTGACATGCTCCTTATCAAATATATCTCCCATAATGCTGCAATACATAAGAAGTCCCTCCCAAGGTGGAAGTGCCTCTCTATCATCAAAATCTAAGGAGATAATGCCATCTCCTCCTCCTGAAACATCATGCAAAATGTGAGAGAAAATCTGCTCTTTCTCTCCCAAGAACAACCAAAGAAACAAAAAATTTTGTTTCCTCCCCATACTTCCATCATACAACTCATGTGATGAAGTCACAATGAATGCTATGAGTATCAATTCAATACCATGCACCCATACTCTATTCTGCTCAATGATGCAAGTATCCATCCTTCTACTCTTAGGAAGAGTGTTTGCCAAGTGATGGCCAAACACTTTCAAGAGTAACCAGCGCAGCCAAGCATCCTGCTGCCTGGTATCATAAATTTGCAAGTAGCCTCCCAGCTCCTTGCTCATCAACCACATCCACTCAAACACTTGTGGATTTTTGCTTCTTCTCTTCATCTTGGTACTCCTCCCATGAGGGCTACCATCCTCCCAAATCAAATTCCTGTCTTTGCACTTCATGGGATTTTGAAATGCAATATTCTCAAGGATCAATGAGACCCTATCAAGGCCCAAATAGGTGGTAGGAAAAAACCTCCCATCATGATGTGTATGGCTCAAGGAATGTCCAACACAAGAATGAGAGATGTTATCCATCCTAAGATGTCCTCCATCTTCTATCTGCTCTTGTGAGAAAGGAATAAAATCTTTTCACTCCATGGTGTGTTGAAGTGCACCTCTGATGAGATCTCTCCTTGAGACCTCCCTCTCATCCATATTCTTCCAAAACCAATGAGGTCTTGGATCTGAAAGTAGAAGTTCCTTTTTGAGATGAGATGAGCTTATTAAGAAAGTGTCATCTTGAAGGGAGAAAGGGTTTCTCATTGCAAGATGTCTACTATCATCCTTCAAGGCTTCAAACCCCAACCTCCAATGTGACATGCAATCCAACAAAGGCTCATGAAGATGATGGTTTCTTTCCTCCTTAAAAGTTTTCATGTTGCAAAACGCAGTACAACCAAGCTGATCTATGGTAGCAGTGTGATTTGACCCCTGGTCATTCAAAAGCAAATCTCCACAATTTTCAAAAGAAGTTGCTGCAACAATAGGTTGTGGAAATATTTTCATACCTTGATGTGCATTTGGAAATTCTTGTAGGGTCACAAGAGTTCCCTCCTCCAAAGTTTTGGCTGCTCCAACTGTTGATGCATGTGGCTGCTCCTTCATGAGTGTGACAATGTTATCACAAGGCTCCTCAAGTGGTGGTGTGGTCTCCCCTTCTTTTTCCCTTTCATCATCAAAGGTTTTGACCAACCCTTGGATGAGCTTTGCAAAAGTTTTCTCCCTTGCATGGCTCAAGTGGCTGCTCCACCAATCATAAGCTTCACCCTCCAAGTGCAACGCTGAGATTTCAACAACTTCTTTCTCTACTACTAAATCTTCTCCATCATTCATGTTTAAAGTTTCAATGATAGTTGTTTTTTAAAAGTCATGTTTTACCAATTCTGTCAAATGAATTGGTATTTTTAATTTGGCAATTTTAGCTTGGATATTAAATGGAGCTTGTGATTTTCCTAGCTGAATTATATCTTCTTTAGTAACTTTAGTTTGAGTAGGTTTATCTTCTTTTTCTACAGCTTTTTTCTCATTTTCAGTTTGTGTTTCAACTGTCTTAATATTTTTGGTTTTCTTTTCAGGAATAGTTTGAGAAGTAGTAGATGTTTTTGCATATTTTGTATTCTCAGAAGCTGTTTTAGCAGTGGCATCTTTTGGATCAGCTAATTTTGGGTGAATAGTGTGTGTCTTGGAGTCTAAAATTGTTGTTTTAGCATAATTAGTTGTCTTTAAAACAACAAATTTTTGTGAATCTGTTGATGTTTGGACAACATCATCCGTTATGCCAACAATTTTGGGACTAGGTGAAATTTTAGGGCTTGAAATTTTCTGAGATGAATTAGAGTTTTGCTTGTTTTCCCTAGGGAGAATTTGTAGAAATTTAGTGGTGGGGGGCTCTACTATTTTCTTTGTTTTTGTTTGGATATATTTCTTAGTAGAAGGATCTATGTTTTTCTTGATCCTAAGGTAATATTGCTTATGTACTTCATTGATAGAAAACTCATAAAATTGCTTGTAATCAAATGGTTCGCCAGAATCTAATTGCAGTTGCTGTAGATCATATAACTCATGGTCTTCTTGTGTAAGAAAGATGATGTTATCATCATTAATAACCATTAGATTTATGGTGTCTTCATCATCTTCATTTTGATGAGAACTTTCAGCATAGTTCTCTTGGAAAGGCGGTCTTATTGTTTGGTCAGGTGCTAATGATCTGAAATGTGAGAACTTATTATTTCTAATACAGAGATGGACTATAGGGGAATTTACAGGATATGTCGCCTTTAAAGAAAGGATGAGATCCTGAAGCTTGCTGGCCCTTTACAGACTCTACCTAAAGAAATAATAGAAGTAATCACTAATGATCTGGAAATGAAACTACTTGTTTGCTGGTGCAAGGTATTCATTATCCATAAAATTATGTGTGCAAACTATTTAATGTGTTTTGCAATTAGAACAAAATGCTTTTGGTGAATTTATGAGTCTTTTTGTGTGTAGGAGGCTTATTTATTTTTACTGTTTAACATCTTTAACTCTGATAAATCACAGAAAAAAAATCATAGAATATAACACAGCATATGATAAGGTAGTTCACCCCTCCTGGGCTACATATGCCAGGTCCAAGGGCCCCAAATTGGCATGTCCTTTCTCTTATTATGCTCAAAATTAGTTATACAGTGTGAAGAAAGCCTAAACAAGACAAAGTAGCTGTAGAAATGAGTTCAGAACACTAAAAACAATAAAGATAGGCTTTTGTTTCACCTCCAAAGGTTAACCATAGCCCAATACAACTCCAACACTCCCTAGGCCCTGATGGCTCTCCAAGCTTCTCTGGTGATAAAACACCTGAATAAATGCTCTAATGCCTCTGTAACCTGCACCATTGGCTCTGGAATGCTCCAACTACCCAAAATCATAAAAAACATTCACTCCAAATGGACTTCCTAGCAAAAGTTATGTCCAGCTAGAGTTTTGCCTAGTTTGCCCAAAAAAAACTCCACCAAATGTGGTGGAACTACAGATAACTCCACCAATTAAGGAACAACGCCAAATCTGGGTAGTCCGCTAGAGTCTTCACCTTCTAAACCACGCAGTTAGGAGTTAGCAATAAATCTGAGGCTGTATGTGGTCACATGCAGAGTAGAGGTCGTAACAGTAAGGGGTGGACAGTTATACAACCGTAACATTAAACTTTACAATGGAATATCCGCCGGTCATGTGAACAGTCATAACAAACTGTGGTTATTCGTCATTGGAGGTAAGCCCCCAGTTTCAAGCTGGTGGTCGTATGCATGGGGGGTTGGCCTCCTCTCCGCGCCCATTTAAGACCTTAATAAATTTTAAATACGCATGGAGTTCTATGGTTTATAAGAACTACATGGCAGGCGGGTTGGTCAGGTCGATGGGCTGGTGGCCACCTGACCTGCGATTGATTCCGGTCATCACATATACAAATTTTTATACAATAAACTTTGGATTCTTGGGGCCACGTGGCAGCCTCCGGGCTGGCCGCGTGGCACCCGCTCGTTGGTCCATCCAGAATATTCTACAAAATATTTTGTGGAATATTCCTGAAATATTCTGTGTAATATTCTTTTTTTTAATATTTTTTTATCCAAAGTCAAACTGACTCAAATTGGGCTTTTCCCCTGAAATTAAGAAACTTCAAACTTGAATATCTTTCTCATGCGAAGTTGGATTTGAGTGCCATTCATAGCGTTGGGATCGTATCGCCGAGGCCTATTTGGTCGCTAAGGTTCTAACCAATTTTGAGCATTTTTACAAATTAGAACATGATCACCTGATCACACCTCCCAAATGGGAAGCTTTTGGACCCACAAAAGCTCTCTGATTACTGAAAATGAATATGAGGAGACTGATTCTCCACTTTGCCAACTTTGAACCACTGAAATCTTTCTGACTTCATCAAATTGAGCTTCTCATAAAAAGATAAATTGTCTCTTCAATTCACTGACTAACTGTTGCTAACATTGACTGAATCATGATGCAAATTATTGAAATTTGCAGAACAACAACTATAATTTGTAGAAAGCATACTGTTTCTACCATGGTCAAACTTCAAAGAAGACTTAAAATAAGATTCACGTTGTCAACTGTTCAAAATCTGCCATTCTGAAACCAACATTGACCCATGCTGAACTGTGTGCCCTCTTTGCTTGCATGCCTTTCCATCTCATGGACTCTTGCACTGCTTTGCACTGACACTTTGTCCTCTGCACCGATCGACACCAAAGGTACCTTGTGCAACATAATGTCATATTATTTCAAAGATGAACTGTTATCAGAATGAGACATATCATTAGCAATATCATGAAAAGGTAACTGTACAAAATATTTTCATTTCAACATAAAAAAAGTCATATTTTGACTTGCATTAACTAGCCTTTTCAATTGACCTGCATGGATTAAAGAATATTCTAGCTTCTTATTATGTGCTCTCACAATGTACTCTTTTCCATACTTGAACAAGTGATACTTATTCTCATGGAGATAGAAGATTGCCTTTCTGTCATATAAATATGGACTACCCAACACAACACCTGTAATTTCATGCGGTACTACATCCAGTTCAACCCAATCAACATACTGAACTGTTATGGTGAAGTGCAACATTCACTTTCTTGAGACTTGTAAGTTTTCATCCTTGCATATCCACTCAAGTGGATAAGGCTTTGGATGTGGAATTGTCTCAAGTTTCAGTTGTTTGACCAAGTCTTCTAAAATGAGACTAGCTTGAGACCCACTATCAAAAAGTGTGTCTATCTTTGTGTGGTTTGAGATTATCCTCACATGAAATAGTTCTATCCTCCTCTTTTCATCTTGAGTTTCTTTGTGAAATTTTAATGAGCTAGAACTGGGATTTGATTCTTGTACAACCTCTTTCCCTTTGATGTTCTTTAATACCATGGTGACACTTTTTGTCTCATCACCTAATTATGACCCTAAGTCCTGTTCAACAGTTGCTACAATTTTCCTCTTTTCTTTGGTCTTGTATTTTTTTTTATATTTATCTGGTTTCAGCTCAGGATGAAGCTTCCAACAGTGATCTTCATTGTGGCTTGTTTTTGAACAGTTCTTGCAAAATAATTTTCCTTTTTCCTTTCTGGAATTTTCAATCATTTTTCTTCCTTTTCTTTTAAAATCACTACCCTCATTCAGTGCATCAAAAGTGTTTTTCCCTCTAGCCTCTAAATGCATAGCTTGTACATAAACTTCGTCTAGACTAGTAGGATTAAACATAAGGATAGTATGTATAAGGTAATTATGCAAACCAACTATATACTTCAGCAAAGTATCTTGACTTTGTAAGTCTACTCCTAACAACAATGCTCTTCTCCTAAACTCTTGAGTATAATCTTGAACACTTTGTCCTTTAAGTTGTCTAAAATTTTTCCAATTCATTATAGCCTTTTGAAGGTGAGCAAGACGATAAAATTGTTTCTTGATCGCAGTAATAAATTCAGTCCATGATAAAAATATCTTACCATGTTTCTTGATTTCCTCCTTGGTCTTGGCTTCCCACCAAACCAATTCTGCTCCATCCATCCTTAATGAGGCTAACTATATTTTGGTGTCATCATCATGCAGAGTTTGAATCCTTAAATAGACCTCTAGTTGTCTGATCCAATTATCTAATTTATCTACATTAACATCACCATATTGGCAATTCAAATTTGACATCAAGCTTCAACAAAGGATTTTTACCAGTGTTTTTTTACTTATGTGACTGATTTACTGAAGTTGAAGAGGATAATGTTGAGGAAGGGGATGACGATGGAGATGAAGGATCACCATTTCCTCTATTCCCTATCTTTGACTGATCATTAACCTTCTTTCCTCCTAAGGAATCCTCTCCTTCTTTTTGGTTTTTAGATCCTTCTCCAGCAATCCTATCATTTCTTTCTTGATAGAGGATCCTTACCATTTCAGTCATATCCAAGAAAGCTTTCCGAAATACCCTTTCTTCTTTCTTGGGATCCATCTCTTCATAAGCTTCTTCTTCTCTTGAAGACATGCTTGTAGCTGCTTCTAAGGCTATTGAGGGTGAGATAGAAGGTGGAGATAATGGCACCCTGGCCCTCCTTGGTTGAGGATTGTCTTGTGCTCTAACCAATTGTCCTTCCCCTCTTTTAATTCAAGCCTAGTAAGCATCAAATTTGCAAAACAGTAAAATATTTCTTTGCACAAAACTCAAAACTTGAGCTCAAACATATGCTCTGATACCAATCTAATCTAAAATGTGAGAAATTCTTATTTCTAATACAGAGATGGATTGTAGGGGCATTTATAGGATATGTCACCTTTAAAGAAAGGATGAGATCCCGAAGCTTGTTGGCCCTTTACAGATTCTGCCTAAAGAAATAATAAAAGTAATCACTAATGATCTGGAAATGAAACTACTTGTTTGCTGGTGCAAGGCATTCATTATCCATAAAATTATGTGTGCAAACTATTTAATGTGTTTTTCAATTGGAACAAAATGATTTTGGTGAATTTATGAGTCTTTTTATGTGTAGGAGGTTTATTTCTTTTTACTGTTTAACATCTTTAACTCTGATAAAACACAGTAAATAAATCACATAATATAACACAACATATGATAAGGAAGTTCACCCCTCCTGGGCTACATTTGCTAGGTCCAAGGCCCCCAAATGGGCATGTGCCTACTCTTATTATGCTCAAAATTAGTTATAAAGTGTGGATAAAGCCTAAAAAGGAAAAAATAGCTGTAGAAATGAGTTCAAAACACTGAAAATAGTAAAGATAGGCTTTTGTTCACCTCCAAAGGTTAACCATAGCCCAATACAACTCCAACACTCCCTAGGCCCTGATGGCTCTCCAAGCTTCTCTACTAATAAAACACCTAAATAAATGCTCTAATGGCTCTGCAGCATGCCCCATTGGCTCTGGAATGCTCCAAATACCCAAAAAAAAAAAAAAATCACTTCAAATGGACTCTCCTAGCAAAAGTTATGTCCAACTGAAGTTTTGCCCAGTTTGCCCTAAAAAAACCCCACCAAATGTGGTGGAACTGCAGATAACTCCACCAATTAAGGAACAACGCCAAATCTGGGTGGTCTTCCAGAATCTCTGCCTTCTAAACCACGTAGTTAGGGGTTAGCAATAAATGTGAGGTTGTATGTGGTCACATGCGGAGTAGAGGCCGTAACCGTCGGGGGTGGACTGTTATACAACCGTAACATTAAAATTTACAACAGAATATCCACTGGTCAAGTGAATAGTCGTAACAAACTGTGGTTATCCGCTGTTGGAGGTAAGCCCCCGGTTTCAAGCTGGTGGTCGTATCCATAGGGGGTTGGCCCCCTCTCCATGCCCATGTCAGACCTTAATAAAGTTTAAATACGCGTGGAGTTCTATGGTTTATAAGAACTACATGGCAGGCAGGTTGGTCGGGCCCGTGGGCTGGTGGCCGCCCGAACCGCAATCGATTTCGGTCAGCCCATATACAAATTTTTATACAATAAACTTTGGATTCTTGGGGCCACGTGGCGGCCTCCGGGCTGGCCACGTTGCACCCGCTCATTGTTCCATCCAGAATATTCTACAGAAAATTCTGTGGAATATTCTTGAAATATTTTGTGGAATATTCCTTTTTTTAATATTTTTTTATCCAAAGTCAAACTAAGTCAAATTCGGCTTTTTCCCTGAAATTGAGAAACTTCAAACTCGAGTATCTTTCTCATGCGAAGTCGGATTTGAAAGCCATTCATGGCATTAGGATCGTATCACCGAGGCCTATCCGGTCACTCAGGTTCCAACCAATTTTGAGCAATTCCAATTTTAAGAATTTTTACAACTTAGAACATGATAACCTGATCAGCAGATTCTCTAGATTTTGCAGTGTTGGTGTTTTTCCTGAAATTGGGATTTCTAAATTGCTATTGGTTATGCCATTGTGGTTTCCTTTCCATATTATCTAACCTATCCATCATTCTCTGTAACGTTTTTGATAACTGATCTATTTTTAAATCTGAACTAGATGCTTCTTCTTTTATTGTTACTCTTCTTTCATTCCTTAATCTAGCTTTCTTTGCTAACAGATTTGCCTCTACACTAACATCATTAATTTTCATCTGATATAAAGTTTCAGGATTCCTCTCTCTCAATTGATAGGCTATGTCTGTATCAAATCCACCAGGGAATTTTAGAAGAATAGAATCTGGAGGAGGCTTAAGATTAGCAGGAATTGAATTATAAATGCTGTTGTATCTAGTACAATAATCTTGGACTGTTTCATTTGGTGCTCTTTTTATGCTTTCAAATTCAAATAATATTTGTAGTGGATTTTTCTTCTTTTCCCATCTATTAAGAAATAATATATGAAAAACTACTAAACCAACAATACTACTAGCATTAAAACCTTTAAACCATTTTTTTACTTCACGAGTTAATGTTTGAGCAAAAAGTCTCATTTGTACATCAGACTCATCTATTTCATGAAGTTCAAAATAGTCTGTCATATTAACATGCTGTTGGGCAGTGTATTGAGTGGTTGCATCAAATTGAGGTATTTTTCTTTGATAATCCTGGGGCATGTCATGTAATTGTGCTGGAAGGACCAATGGACCATATTAGTAGCCATGGCTTGAATTCTAGCTTGGATAGGAGGTAAGTTAGAAGTACTTGGGGTGAAGCTAGAAGTACTTGCTGATGTAGTTAAAGAACTTGCAGATGATATTGGGATATAAGACGATGTACTGGAAAATGTGGTTGAGAAACCAAAATATGAAGTTGGGAAATATGAAGAGGTGCTTGAGAATGAGAATGATGTATTGGAAAATGCAGAATAAAAACTAGTGGATGGACTTGAGGTGGTGGAGGATGGGAATAATACTCTAGGTTGAAATGGTTGCTTTGGAACAAGTGGATCTGTGGAATGAAGTCTAAGAGGTTGGTATCTAAATGAGTGGTAGAAGGCTTAGGGGTATAGGCTGATAACGCACTTAATTTCACTGAATGTTGAAAAATAACTTCATTTATTTCCTTAAGTATAGTAGAATTTATTGCATCAAGTTTATCATAAACCTCAAAAATATTTGATTTGGAATTTACCGAAATAGTTTCCTTCTTAGTTTCAAGAAATGAAATAAAATCAGGATCTATAATAGTACTATTTAAGTCACTTTCTGATTTGTTTCTAAATAAAGAATGTTCAAAAGTTAAATCAAATTCTATGTCTTGTATACTTGATAATTGTTTTGGAAGAGAATTTGATCTAACTAAGGAAACTTTATTACCTAAAGCCTCTAGTTTTTTATTCTTTTTTCCAATTCTGTCAGGATTATTTACTATGATAGTAGGTTGTGGATCTAGATTTGACCTAGTATAGTATAATCTTCTGGAAGCCATAATTACAATTTTTATGAAAATATACCCACAACTTATTAAAACAGTCTTAAGGTGAAAAGATAATGAAAATATTTCTTTTAAGGTCTATTTTAAAACTGAGGAGTGGATAGTTCCCCAACGGAGACGCCAATATGTTATCACTCTAATAATTCCAAAGTTGTGAGATTTTGATTTATAGTTTAAAGAATATTAGAGGTAACCACAAACCTACTTTTAAGCTTTAGGATTTAGCCTTCCTAAGGCTCAGAGAGGGCTCTCTCTATAAGATTTAACTTTGTTTTTATATATGATTTTAGGCTAGTTATATAGGGAAAATTGGTTTTGGGGTTTTGTTTTGTTTTGGTGGGGAAATCACTTAATGAGATCGATATTTGTGAATCTGTAATCCATTGGGTAGATGGAGTCAATGTGTCAAGCAGAAATATCAGGATCAATGTTTAAAGTCAAATTTTCACAGGGCAAGATAATAGAGTCACTAAAGATCTTCAAAGGCTGATTGGTAAAGTGGCTTTAATTGGGATAAAGAGAAATTAAGAATTATTTGATCCGAATAAGGTGTGAAAAGGTAGGGGTCAATCGAAATTAGGGAGAAATTAAAGGTTCCCTAGTCTGGATATCAGCATAAATCATTTAAATGAAAACCAGTTAATAACAGAGTGCTTTTAACAAATTTTGATATAACAATTCCTGATTTCACATAAAAATTTAGAACACATTTATGAATGGATGAAAGACATACGAAAAGTTACAGATAAGAATAGAAAATACTTCACTTCAATGGCCCAACACATGAATCCAGTAATATGATGCTTTATTGCTTGAGATCCAGTCTTCTGACCTGAACTTGATTACAAAAACCCTTAGGTTCAAAATATTCTAGCTATAGAAATCTTCAACAATTAATCCACCCCAATACTTCAAATGATGAAGTATTTATACACAAAATAGTACAAAATATCCTAGAACAATCATAGGAATTTTCTTTGGAAAATAAAATATCTTTTACAAAAAGATAGTCACAGTTGCCTAACAAATTGCAAGTTGTCCTATTTATTGAATTTAAATAGTAATGCTATTTGGATTTTGGGGCAGCTGGTAGGTAGAGGTGTCCTTGACATTGGAAATTGATATTCAATATATTTTAGAACTTTATCTTTCACCTGATACTCTTTAACAATTGATACTCTTTATCCTGATACACTTTAACCTGCTGATTTTGACTGCTTTACTGCTTGAAAATCTGTTTTTACTATGTAAAAAAAAATAGCACTCAGTTTTCATCCTTTTTTCACTGCAAACTGCCTTTTATAGAAAATCTGTGAGCTTCTGCCAAAATTCTTCTTCTGGTAATTTGATCTTTGTGAGTTTTCTGAAATTCTCATTTGTTTCTGTGTATCTTCAAAAGTTGGCTTGACCACAAATAGGTGTTTTATCTCATGTTGTAAATAAAAAAGTTTTCAATGCTTTTATGCAACACCTTCCCTATTGGAACTCCTTGCCAATTTGATTTATTCACCTGATCTCTTGCAAATTCCCTTATATTTTTATTGTAATCTTCTTATTTCATCAGTTTATCATTGATAACAAGAATATTTGGAAGACCTTTTTGTCTTAAAGTGTCAAACTTAACCATGAATTTAATTATGGCCATGTCCATATTTTGACACTTTTCTTCCAACTGTTTCATCAATTTTTTCTTTGAAAGTACTTTTCTTACCTCAAGAATTGTTTCTTTCCTGTCATTTATTCCTATTTCATCCAATTCTTGCTTGTTTTTAGCATTGAGAAACTTGATTACTTCTAAGGCTTCTTTAGGCTTGGAGCCTAACTCTTCTTTGGTCTTCACTATTTCTTCTTTAGTTGCCTTAAAAAAGTCCTCCTTCTCATAAATCACCTAAATGTATGGCCAAGTATCATTGATTTACTCAATGATTTTGGACCATCGTTGATTTTTGATGTATGGCATGGGATCTTTCAAGGTTAACTCTGTTTCTACCTTTTTGAGTTGTTCACTTAACATTTTAGCCTTATTTCTTCCGTTTTAGCATTTATCTATGCTAATTTCTTAGCATCTTCAAGGTTCTTGATTTTCTCTTTTAATCTGTTTATCTCATTATTCTGTATTGACATGTCTTCCATGGCTTTAATAAGTTTGTTGGCCTCATCTAAATTTTGAACTGCTGAATTAGAAGTTTCAATGGCAGATGTAGTAGAAGAGGTAACTGGTACTGCTATGGCAAATGGGACCTTAGGAGCTAAATCTTCTGCTAGAGTTTAAGGCACTGTTTTTGTCACCATAGGAATAACAGTGGGAGGGATATTTTGTGTCTTTGCAGCTTATTTTTCTTGGAATAGCTTGTTCATCTATATTTCCATCTCCTTGATTTGTGCTGTCATCAGTAATATGAGACTCATAATCTCATCCTTTTTGTTTGCATCTTGTACAATCTCCTTAGCCTGTGGATGCTCTGTAGGAGGCAATTTCAATTGTTTTCTGAGTGACATTTTTATTCTTCACCAATTCTTTTGCAGCTTTCACATTAGAAGGGTCATATCCTACTTCAATCACTAATTCCTCTAAAGATTTGATTCTAGTATCTTTAGCATATGAAGAAGCTTTTTCACCCTTAAGTTGATCTTTCATATTTGTCAAAGTGTTCTGGAGCTTTTGGACACTCATTGCTTTTGTGGTCATGGTAGAATATAACATTTCTGAGCTTTGCTTGTGGAACTCAATCTAGTCCAAGGGATGAATGTCTTGGATAGGTACCTCAAAGTCAACCTTCTTATAATCTGTTGCTACTTTAGGTGTTGATACTATAGGTTGAAGTACTGAGATTAGAAATTTCTTATTTGTATAATCAAAGGCTGAAAGAAGCCTATTTTGAATCCCTGGAGTTTGCTTCAAGTATTGTGAATAGATTTCATTCTTAATCTCCTCAATTTTGGCCTTGATCTGTTTATAATTTTATTTGATATCCATGTCTTTATCCTTTGCCTGCTGTGATGAATATTCTTCCATAATATACTATTTATAAAACATTTTTTTATTGGAAGTAGTAGGTTGCTGCTCATTTTCAATCACTGTATTAGTCACGGTATCTTTCTCTGGATTTTCTTCATCTAAAACCTCAATTTTTTCCTTTTCTTTATCTGCTAGATTTGTCTTTGTTTTCTTGGTGTACCTTAGCTTAAACTTAGTGTCTGTGGTAGTTTCAACAGTATATGAGCCTTCTTCCTGATTTGATGTTTGCAGAATGTGACTAGTATCACTCTGTTTGACAGATTCCATAAATGTATTTTTCAACCACTCTGTTTGGTTTGAAAACTTCTCAATGTCAGGCTTCTTGTCATGGATATATGAGGTTAATTTACATTTCACCCTCATCTTACTGATTATTCCATAAGAATCATAGTTCCACAGGAAAATTGGTAATAAGAAGAAAGTTAAGAATAAAAGTAAACAAAATTCATGTCCTAAAGAATTTCATCAAACTTATACTCTATTAATTGTTTTTCTACCTCTGCACCTACTTCCCTGTTATTGCATATGAAAGGACCCACTTGGTTTTTCAATTTGAACTGAATTTTCTTTTTAGCAACCAAAATTTTTATAGAATCTGAGGTTAGAATTTGTCTTATATATTCTAGGGAAAATAATCTCATTGGTAAATACTTTGGAAACTTATATGGAAGGATATTTGATCCATAAACTCTAACTTTAGTATGGTTTTGGTATAGATACCAATCACCTGTTCTTCTCTGCTATGGTAACTGTAAAACGTTCTTAATTTCATCACTTGTCCTAGGTTGCACACTGTTCTTGAGAATATTTAACAATGGATGGAGAAAATAGTCAATGACGTCTGCATATGTGAACTCAATTGACTCCTTTCTAATCAAGGAAGTCTAGAAAATAACTAATAGTGGATTTCCTTCTATATCCAACCTTTGAAGATTTATAGGAAAATTATCTGACTGAAAGTAGAGAAACATATGGATTAGGAATGAGGTATATCTAAAAACACCTTGAGTAAGAACTTTGACAAGATGATCATGAATACTATCAACAATATATTCAGCAAAATTGTAGATGATTGCAGGAGGTTAACCAAACATAAAAATAGACAGGAAACCTAGTATAGATTCATCGGTGAAGTAACCAAGGATAAAAGACAACATTGAGATAATGTGTCTTGATCCTTCTGGGAATTTGAAGAGGAATAGGGAGGGTTAAGCTTGGGGATTTCAACCTAAGAGGGCATGAGTTTTTGGAATATTTGAAACCTTTTGGGGAAATCCAAGTCTAAATAGGACTTTTTCAAAACTTCAATGGATAAAGGGACTACATTGGGTTCAGGTTTCGCATGAAGCATTTGGTTTATGGATTTAGAAGTGATAGTAAATAATACTTCTTTCTCAGCATTAACAATTTCTCTTTGATTTGGGAAATAGTGAGTTTGACACAATCTGATGACCTGAGGGCACTGATGGGTAAGGGGAACTACATATTTGGGCAACTTGGACTATCAAATTTACACTTCATTTACTTGGTCCAAAGATTTTTCTTGGCTCCAGCAGTGGAGCTCAAGAAGATTGAATTCAGTTACTGGATCAGTGATTTTATAGTCTACATCAGCCAAAGGGGTGTGTTCAACATCTAAAATAGGAGGTTGTAGTGGACTGATGACAATTGTGCTTTTAGAGGCAATTGGTATATTTGTTTTTAACAATTTAATCCTCTTTGATCTTAAAAACTCTGCTTTTTAGGTTTTTAATACACTTATGTAAGATTAGACTATTTACAGAATGTCTTTTGGTATGACAGTGGCTTATTTTAGATTTTAATAGGAAAGCTTTGGATTTTCAGCATCAAAATGTCAATTCTGCTCAAAAAACAATTTTTTAAACTTTTACACACTTCAGGACAGGCTAGCTAGGGTTTACTGCACTTTCTTTGATGAAAACAACCCTAAAATAGTCTAATTCATGAAAAAGGGATTTTGAGCATTTGTAAAAGATTTTAAATAATTCAAAGGGTTTCTAAAGGTTTGCAGATGGCCACATTATTTTCAATTTTTCTTTAAAAACATAATATCGTCTTCAGTAATTGTGAAAATCTTAAGGATTTATAGCAGAGATGTATATATGAGAAAATAAGGGTGTTTCTTAGGTGAAGAGGCTTTAAGAATGCTTAAATCCAATAGTATAGTTCTTTTCAGATGATGGATGGGTATTTTTCTTGAAAATTACCTGCAAATTTAGGCATTTGACTTGAAAGAAGGGTTTTATGGGAGTCTGGAAGCTTTCAAAAGATTTTTGAGGTCCTTTTGAACACAAACTACAAGATCTAATCAATCGCAGCAATGATTTTTGACTGAATTCTGTTGTTTGTGGATGAAAACAGGGTAGCATCGTCTTTTCTTCAGTCGGGAATGTTTTAACGAGCAAAAAAAGCAATAGAAAGGTGTAAAACACGTAAAATATGGTGTTTATAGACATTTGATTGAAAACGTGTATGCATTTAATAACAGTCAAGTCAATTTGAAAGTGGTTTAGGCGCAGGGAGTTTATTTACTGCTAAACAGTTATCGCACCATCAGAAGGTGGTAAATGGTTTTGTTTAAACGGATGCAATCCAGTGAAGGAATGATGTGTGGAGGAGAGAGAGCGGGGAAAAACTGCTTATATCGCAAATCTGAATTCATTAAAAATTGCACCATTGTATTTTTGATATGGATTTTGGGCTGGGCAGATGTGAAAGGTCGGGATTGATTGATGAAGTTATGGGGTAATGGGCATTGATCAGGTGATCATGTCCAAGAGGAAAAAAATGCTCAAAATTGGAACTGCTCAGAATTAGTAACAAATTGATCGAACGGATAGTATTCATCATTGCAATCCTGGTGCTGTGAATGACACTCAAATCCGATGTCGGATGTGAAAGATATTCAAGTTTTAAGTTGCCCAATAACCTTCAAAACAAGACCTTTGAACTCAAAAATTTTGTCATCCTCAGAAAAAAAAATTAATGGAAAATTTTCATTTTTTAAAGGTTATTTGGGGGCCTATCAAAGGGTGCCACATGGCCTACCCAGAGGCTACCACGTGGCCCTAGGCCAAAGGTTTTAATGACTATTTTTAAAAAAATTGTTGATTAAGGGCAGCCCGACCCGAGCTGAACGTGTTCGGTTCAATCGGGCACGATCCAACCCGAACGTTCACGGGCCACCCTAAACATATTTATGTGCATGTGGAAGGGTCACTTGATAATGGGCTTGTGCAGAATTGGAGATGGGCGGAGGTTGACCCAACCTGCACGCGGATGGGTCAGTAGTCGGGTCGATCGTCATAGGTTGAACTGTGGAGTGGAGATTATTTTAAGCCCTAGGTCTAAGGGAATTAGAACTCGTGACCAATTGCTGTGGCCAAGGGCTTAAGCCACCACCAGAGGTAGCAACGGCCAAATGTTAGCTGTTAAAAACCATGTGACCACTTCATAAAGTTAATGTGGAGGTTTGGATAAGCAGTCTTGCCGGCGGTTCCGACGGTCCGGTCACATGCTGCCCTCCAGCATTTATTGTAACTACTAGCGGTTTCCGCCAAATGTGACACGATCCACTATTTTCGGCGGCCTTTGCCAAAATTGTTGAGATTAACTACATTTCTCCCAAATTTGGAGGAGTTATTTTAGTGCGACTAGGCAAAATATTGTTTGGGCCATAAATTTCGCATTATTGAACCTTTTTGGACGAAATCTTAGTCAATTTTGACTATTCTGAGCATTCTGGAGCCATTGAAATAGGTTTTAGAGCCAACAGAGGTGTCTTTCAGCCATTTTTTCTTCAGGGAAGCTTGGAGAGACATTAGGGCCATGGGGGAAATGGAGTTGCATTGGGCTACACTTCACTATTTTAGGTGAAATAAAAGCCATACTTAGCTTATTTCTATCTTCTGAATTCATTTTCACAGTTTTTCCAGCCTGTTTATGCTTATTTTTCACTATAAAACCAATTTTAGCATCATAATATATCAAGGACATGCCCATTGGGAGCCTTGGACCCGACAAATGTAGCCCAGGAGGGGTGAATTGCCTCATCATGTTGCTGTGTGTTTATGGTGAATTTATTCTGCTGTGTATTTCAGATTCAAGTTGTTAAATAGAAAATTTAAATAACATTCCCTCACACTTAAAATCATAAACAGTTACCAAGAACACTTTGTTTTACTTGCAATACCTTACAAACACTTTGCACACTTAATTTAAGGGAAATGAATACTTTGAACAACAGTACAAATACTTTCATTTTCATATCAGTTGATATAAGAGCTAAGGAATTGAGACTTAGGAGCTAGATTTTTACTCAACATTTGTTCTGTGAAAATATATAGTTGATCGTTTGCAACTTTTGATGCTTACTAAGCTTAAACTCAAGAGAGGTGAAGGACACTTGGTTAGTGCACAAAGTAATCCACAACCAAGAAGGGTTAGAG
Organism: Pinus albicaulis; assembly: GCA_034641835.2. Classification (NCBI taxonomy): domain Eukaryota; kingdom Viridiplantae; phylum Streptophyta; class Pinopsida; order Pinales; family Pinaceae; genus Pinus; species Pinus albicaulis. The sequence goes on from CM076572.1 coordinate 323,698,216, forward strand.
AGCCACCTCCAAGAGCCATAGAAGTAGCTTCAAGAATGTCTTCAAGAGAGGGAGAAGCTCCTAAACATATGGATGCCAAGGAAGAAGAACAGGTATTCCGGAAATATTTCTTGGATATGACTGAGATGGTGAGGATACTCTACCAAGAAAGGAATGATAGGCTTGTTGGAGAAGGGTCTAAAAACTAGAAAGAAGGAGAGGGTTCTTCAGGAGGAAAGAAAAGTGATGACAAGTCAAAGAAAGGACACTGAGGAAATGGTGATCCACCATCCCCATCTTCATCCTCTTCCTCTACATCGTCATCCACAACTTCGATGAATCAATCTCACAAGTCTAAAACCACTAGTAAAAGTCCATTTTTAAAGCTTGACGTCAAATTTGAGTTGCCTATGTTTAATGGTGAAGTCAATGCAGAGAAACTTGACAATTGGATCATACAGTTGGAAGTTTACTTGAGGATACATAACCTTCATGATGAAGACACCAAGATACAGTTAGCCTTGTTGAGAATGGATGGACCAGCATTGGAATGGTGGGAAGCCAAGACCAAGGGTGAAATTGAAAAACATGGTAAGATCACTTTATCATGGGCTGAATTTATTACTGCAATTAAAAAGAAATTTTATCCATTAGCTCATTTACAAAAGGCTATCATGAACTGGAAAAACTTTAGACAGCTTAAGGGACAAAATATACAAGACTACACCCAAGAGTTTAGGAGAAGAGCACTCTTATTAGGGGTAGAATTACAAAGTCAAGATACTTTGCTAAAATATATAGGTGGTTTGCACAGCTACATTAAGCATACTATCCTTATGTTCAATCCTACTAGTCTAGACGAAGTTTGTGCACAAGCTACGCATTTAGAGGCTAGAGGGAAAAACACTTTTGATGAGGGTAGAAACAATTCTTTTAAGGGGAAGAAAAAAGATAAAAAATTTAAGGGAAAAGGCAAAAATAATGCATCTGTCAAACAAGAGGGTGAAAAATTAATATGTAAACATTGTTCAAGAGAAGGCCATCAAGAGAAAAACTGTTGGAAATTACATCCTGAAAAAAGAACTCAGTTTAACAAAAACAAACGAAGGAAGAAAACTGCAGCTAATACAACTACACTACAAGACTTAGGTGATGATTCAGGTGATGAAACCAAAATTGCAGCCATGGGTTTGAAAGGTATGAAGGGAAAGGAAACTGAAACTAAGCCAAGCACTAGTACTTCAAACTTTCATGTACAAGCCGCAAATGAGGAAGAAAGAATTGAATTGTTCCATGTGAAGGTAGTATCAAAACATACAAAAATTGACACACTGTTTGACAGTGGGTCACAAGGAAATCTCATATCAGAAGACTTGTTCAAACAACTTAAACTTGAGACCATTCCACATCCAAATCCTTATCCACTTGGGTGGATATGCAAGGATGCAACCTTACAAGTCTCAAGAAAGTGCATATTGTGATTCACCATTACTGCACAATTTATTGACACAGTTGAACTTGATGTAGTACCGCTTGATATATCAGGAATTTTTATGGGAAGTCCTTACTTATTTGACGGGAAAGAGATCTTCCATCACCATGAAAATAAGTATCATCTCTTTAAAGATGGCAAGGAGTTCATTATCAGAGCACATCGCAAGAAGGAAAATATAGCGATGCTAAATGCGGGACGAGTAAAAAGGATAGTGAATTCTAGTAAGAGTTTTGTACTTCTTATGGTTAAGCCCAAGGTTGATGTGAATCACGAGCCATTTGAAAATTTTGATTCCACGCTTAAATCAGATTTATATGATGTAGTTGATGCACATCATGAGATGTTTCAGGAACCGACAGGTTTACCTCCTAAAAGGGAGATTCAACATGAAATCCATTTACATCAAGATTTTCATCTTCCTAACATATGCATGTACCGCATGTCTATCATGGAGAATGTTGAAATCAAGAGGCAAATTAGAGATGTAATATCCCAAATTGGGAACAAATACACTATTGGGAATATCTTGAGTTATTACCAATGTGGAGCTTCAGAAAATCATGAGAATTGCAATGTATAATAACTCATTAGATGTAAAACAACATCTCACTAGCAGATGAAAGAACCTCAGCAGGTATATGGCCGATATTCTCCTTCCCAAGTGGGGAAATGAAGCAATATATGGATTTTCTACAACAGTAAGAATACCCTAAGGTATTCCAAAGTTGGAGAACAGAAAGAAATCAGATTTAACTGATGCTAGATGATAGATCCTTCTTTCTAAGCAACAACAACAACTTTACTTGACTTCTTGACTCAAAAGGGTGGGGAAAAGCAGTGATTTATGCCCTAAAATGATTAATGTCAGGGATGTGCGTAAAAATAAGGAGGGATGATGGTTTGATCTTCTATATGAGGTTATGTGAAACTCGTATACCAAATTTCAGCCCAAAAAAATAACGCTAGCTAGGTTAAACAGTTCTCCCACTCCCGAAATGGCTTAAAAATGTTGATTTCCCATGACCTAGAGTATGCATAATGTGACTGAAGCATATGCAGTGTAACTTCTGAAGGAATTAGATTAAAATAAGTATGAAAATGAGTAAATCATACCTATGATATTATTTATGCAATATTTTAGATAAAGACAACAATTTTACATGGATCAAGGCTTCAGAATGAGACACTACAACACAGGAAAGTGCAGAAAGAGATTGAAAACGTGATTTTCATTGATGAATCATGTAGTAGATTACAAATCATATCTACAACAGATATTTACTGAAAATTTTAGCTCTATATCATATCTGTAAACAAGAAATGCTCCTTTACACACTCCCCTTAGGGATCTCAACAGAACATGAAGGTACAAGAGTAGATCTAAGATCTAAGTCACAGATGTGCAAAAGTATTCAGAAAATTCTGAATAATAAAATATATATTAGATCATATTTGAACTAACATGGATTGGTTGTCCAATCCACAGATCACCACAGTGAAAGGAAGAAACCCTTCACTAGAGATCTCTCCTCTATAAATAATGCCAAGTCACCCTGCAACTCTGCTCTTGCAAATAACATAGTCATGGAAGAGGGGATACGTTTTTGGCCCTGAGAATGCTTTGGACCACTACCAATGTATGGATCTGAAGCTCAACCCACTAATGCACTCTTCCAGGAGGTTAAAAGACACACTCACTGAGAAGAGGCACCAGTGCAAGCTAGATCTGAGCAGATCTAGTGTTCCATTTGCTGCAACTCACATGGACAACCCAATCCTAAGTAGGAATGCGCTGTAGATAAAATATGAGGCTTGGAAAAATGCTGGATAGTGGAATAGACAAAAAAGAATCCTCCAAGAGCTGCTCAAGGAAGGAGGTGGGGATCCTAAATAGGAAAACCCCAAGAGGTGTGTCTCAACAGACAAATTTTTTAGGAAATAATAACATCAAAAACCTTCTCTTGTTGTCCTCCTCCTTCTTTTATAGGATGAAAGCCTTGTCAAACCCTAAACCACCTCAATGAGTTAACCCCTTTCACATGTGGAGCCTTGATCTAGAACTGTGTTGTGTATCCAGGAGGTTCATTGCACCTAGATTGCGCTATTGATTTGGTCAAGGTTGACATAGTCTTGTGATTTAAGCCCATTCACACCTGCAAGAGATTATTTACATGGCCCAGATATGTCTCTGTTTACATAGGCATTGATTTATTCATGGTTTTTAGGAGTTTTACATGTCCTCCTTCATATTTTATTCATAAACATGAAATGCAAGATAAAATAAGGAAAAATAAGATATTCCCATTAGCTTGGGCTAAATGGGAATATTACAGTCCTCCCCTCCAAAATGTTGCTTGTCCTCAAGCAACTGATAAGATGAGTGCTGCAAGACTTATCCTCCATTGGTGACATCATCAAAGATCAAGCTCCCATGATAAGCTAGATGCTCACCAATCCAAAACCCCATGAATTGTTTCCCCAAAGTCAATATGAGATGTGAAAAATTCATCCCAGGAGGAAAAATATCTCATGTGAAACACCCATGGGTTTCCTAATGTCCCCTATGAGATATAAGACACAAGACACATGGAGATTTTTTAGCTCATTAGGCACATGCATACTTCCCATCCTCCCTCCATAAATTCCCATAAAAAGTACAAGCATGTCATCAATGTATGGGAGCAAAAAAATGTACAAACAAATAGCAAGGTGCACATATGGAGGTGGGTCATAGTCCCACATGTGGAACCAGCGTAATGCATCTCCTGCTTGCATTAAACCAAGATCTGGTAAGTGGTCTTCCCACTACTTACTTGCAGCCCATGCCATCTCACTGTAACTGAATGTGTGAGATATGTTTGGTGCCTTAGGAAAGAATCCATCATGAAACAAGATCTTCCTTTGTCCACTAAGGGAGTGGCCAAGTACAAAAAATGTTGTGGCCCAAAATTTTCCATGAGATTGACAAGATAAAACTCTCCCCCTTGGAGTCATGGCTTGCATAAACAAGGTGGAAGAATGCATATAATAAAAAAAATAAGCTTGTTTCACCTGAGCATATTCTTCACCAATAGTCCTCCCCATCAATTTGGAGTGGTGCATAGATCTATCTCCTCCCTCAAGAGGGGAAATAGAAGGCTGAATTAACTCTCCAACATAGCTATGTTGCTGCCCCATCTCCACAAGGTTCATGCATCTTTGACAATGCTGATAGAGTTCTTCTTCAAAGCCCTCCCAATAGTAGCTCCTCAAGATGGTGTTGTTGAGCTTCATAAGATACTCTTAGCTGTAACAGAACTCCTCATAGGCCCATTCTAGTAACTTCTCCTTGAGCTTGGAGGCTCTAGATAAGAATATCCTACCATGATTATAGATGACTCCTTCAAGGATTGAACGACTCCCCTCATGCAAACAGTCATCCAGAATCATGCAAGTATGAAGATCCTTGGAATATCCTACCAGCAGTTGGGATTTCCAATAGGGATCTAATGTGTCCAACAATGACAATACTGATAATGTGCCATCTGAAGTGGCTGCCATGTTGCTGATCTTCTAATTGACACCCTCCATGTTCAAGGTGTAAGTTGGAAGGCCATACCTCCCACTCTTCTCCTTTTTTTCATCTCCCATGCCAAAGGTATGAGATGGAAGGTTGCTATTCCTTCCTTGTTGCTCTCCTTGTTCATGCACATGCTTCAGAGAAGAAGGAAGATATTTGGACTTAGTCTTCCATGGAAGGCTATCATTGGTCCAAGGCCTCTCTGTTTTGGCCAAAGCATGCATGTGAGACCACCATCTCTCTTCCAGCAGGGAAGAGTGTTCTTCAAACAAGTCTATCTGCTGATTCAAATCTTTCCTCCCATGCTTCATGATGGTGTCATTTTCTCTCCTTGCAGCATATCTCCTCAATGAAATTTGAGAGGTGAGGATAGATAGTGAATTCAAAGGAAAAATTCTCTCCCTTTCTTTGTACCTCCCCCATACTCTCAGCACTGTAGCATGGTCTCCTAATGCTCTCTTCCTTCTCGGATCTATGGAAGGATCATCAGTGCATGAAACATCTCCCATCAAATCTGAATCAGGTGGTCTTCCAAGGGGTACAACACAAGATAAATATGTCTCATGGCTCATTCCCATGTGAACTACCGATGGGAACATAATATGACTACTTCCACTACGCAAATCCATCTCTAATTGCTGTGTGGAAGTACTAGGATAAGGAGAGGTTGGAGCAACTCCCCCATCTTCTTCTTCATTTCCCACCTTCTGCAAGATTTCACAGTCTAAGGTGCTTCTTTGTTTTGTCTCCTTGTCTATCATCATACACACATGCTGCTCATATTTCCCATGAATAAGATCCTGGGGACCTCCTTGCAGAGATACAAGAGCCCTCATAGTGGAAGCAATAGCTTCAACTCCATCTTTCAACAAAGTTAGATTCCCTCCTGTTGTCATAGCGTTGGAGGAACCTTTCAGTTCTACTTCTTCCTCCTCAATAATGGATTATGCCCCATCAATAAGAGATCCTTTTTCTTGATCTCTCATTGAGGAAAGGACATTCATGTATTCTTCTTGAGAAGAGTGACCTTGCTGAAGTAAGGCATTTTCCCTTGGAAAATCATGTAGCAGATCTTTACCCCTCCCAGCAATGTTCTGAAATGGAGTTGTCTTCATGGATCTTCTCCCTTCTTTGAGCTGAAAAAACTCAGGGAAGCCTAAATTCTCCTTGAATATTTTAGACTGAGATTCATATTCTCGGAGGTAGTCACCATGGGTCTCCTCCTCTGGTGTCTCTCCCTCTTTTCCTCCTGTTGCAAAAAATGCAGGCATGCTGCAACGTTGTAGATCAGATTGTGTGGGTGCATTCTCACACACATCAGATGAAGTAGTGGGGCTAAACTATTGTGAAAACCTCATCAAGAGATCTACTGATCTTCCAATCCTCACTCCCCTGATTTCTCCCTCCAGCTCATGCAAAGGTTGAGAAAGAATGTTAGAGAACTCTACTCCTTTTATTCTTCCATACAAAGGGGTTTCAATGGTGTAATCGTTTTTCTTCTGTCTTCTTCATGATACCTCTTCTCTCTTTCATTGAGAGGTTATCCTTCCTCTGAAGAAATATTGGCTCCAAGAATACACAGGCTATGCCAAAGATCTTGCTTTGATACCATTGTAATATCCAAAATTGGGAACAGCTACACTATTGGGAATATCTTGAGTTATTACCAATGTGGAGCTTCAGAAAATCATGAGCATGAGAATGTAGAATATCTCATTAGATGTAAAAGAAAATCTCACCAGCAGATGAAAGAACCTCAACAAGTATATGGCCGATATTCTCCTTATCGAGTGGGGAAATGCAACAATATATGGATTTTCTACAACAGTAAGAATACCCTAAGGAATTCCAAAGTTGGAGAGCAGAAAGAAATCAGCTTTAACTAATTCTAGATGATAGATCCTTATTTCTAAGCAACAACAACAACTTTACTTCACTTCTTGACTCAAAAGGGTGGGGAAAAGCAGTGATTTATGCCCTAAAATGATTAATTTCAGGGATGTGCATAAAAATAAGGAGCGATGATGGTTGGATCTTCTATCTTAGGTTATGTGCAACTCCTATACCAAATTTCAGCCCAAAAAAATAACGTTAGCTAGGTTAAACAGTTCTCCCACTCCTGAAATGGCTTAAAAATGTTGATTTCCCATGACCTAGAGTATGCAGAATGCGACTAAAGAATATGAAGCGTAAATTCTGAAGGAATTAGATACAAATAAGTATGAACATAATTAAATCAGACCTATGAAATGATTTATGCAATATTTCAGAGAAAGACAATAGTTTTACATGGATCAAGGCTTTAGAATGAGACACTACAACACAAGAAAGTGCAAAAAGAGATTGATAGCATGATTTTCATTGCTGAAGCATGCAGTAGATTACAACTCATATCTACAGTAGATATTTACATAAAATGTTATATATATATCAGATATGTAAACAATAAACGCTTCTTTATACACTCCCCTTACGGATCTCAGCAAAACATGAAGGTACAAGAGTAGATATGAGATCTAAGTCACAGATCTGCAGAAGTATTTAGAAAATTCTGAATAATAACATATATAGCAGATCAGATATGAACTAACATGGATTGGTTGGCCAATCCATGGATCACCATAGTGATAGGAAGAAACCCTTCACTAGATATCTCTCCTCTATAAATAATGCCAAGTCACCCTGCAACTCTGCTCTTGCAAATAACACAGTCATGGAAGAGGGACTGCACTGTTGACCCTAATAATGCTTTGGCCTACTGCCAGTTTATGGATCTAAATCTCAACCCACTAATGCACTCTTCCAGGAGGTTAAAATATACACTCACTCAGAAGAGGCACCAGTACAAGCTAGATCTAAGCAGATCTAGTGTTCCACTTGCTGCAGCTCACATGGACAACCTGATCCTAAGCAAGACTGCGCTGTAGATGCAAGATGAGGCTTGGCCAAATGCCTGATAGTGGACTAGACAAACAAGACTCCTCCAAGATATGCTCAAGGAAGGAGGTGGGGATCCTAAATAGGAAACCCCAAGAGGTGTGTCTCAACAGAAAAAACCTTCAGGAAATAATAACATCAACAACCTTCTCTTATTGTTCTCCTCCTTCTTTTATAGGATGAAAGCCTTGTCAAACCCTAAAACACCTCAATGAGTTAACCCCTTTCACATGTGGAGCCTTCATCTAGAACTCCGTTATGTATCCATGAGGTTCATTGCAGCTAGATTGTGCTGTTGATTTGGTCAAGGTTGACCTAGTCTCGTGATTTAAGCCCATTCACACCTGCAAGAGAATATTTACATGGCCCAGATACATCTCTGTTTACATAGGCATTGATTTATTCATGGTTTTTAGGAGTTTTACATGTCCTCCTTCATATTTTATTCATAAACATGAAATGCAAGATAAAATAAGGCAAACTAAGATATTCCCATTAGCTTGGGCTAAATGGGAATATTAAAAAAGAATTTTTGTACAAAGGATTCATAAGAACAAGCACTTCGCCATGTGGGTCACCGATAGTGTTGATTCCAAAGAAGATGGAACTTGGCGCTTGTGTGTGGACTTCAGGGCATTGAACAAGATAATAGTAAAGAATCATTACCCACTTCCAAGGATAGATGATTTTTTAGATCAGCTGAAAGATGCTAAATATTTCACTAAGTTAGACTTACGTAGTGGTTATCATCAAGTTATAATTGCAGAAAGTGACATTTGGAAGACGACATTTAAAACGAAACAGGGACTCTTTGAGTGGCCTGTTATGCCATTTGGTTTATGCAATGCACCTACAAATTTCATGTGGGTAATGGATGATGTATTACGTCCTTTTCTTGATGATTTTGTTAATGTCTACTTAGATGAAATCTTAATTTTCAGCAAGACTAGAGAAGAGCATGTTATGCATGTTAATAAATTACTTGATATTTTGAAGAAAAATCAATTATTTCTTAAAAAGTCAAAGTGCGAATTTGGAAAGACTTCTTTGGTTTATTTGGGACACATAGTAGCAGGAGGTGCTTTGAGAATTGATCCTTCTAAGGTAGAAGCCATTGTGAATTGGCCTAATCCCAAATCCATTATAGAGGTAAGAATTTTTTTGGGTGTAACTCAGTATTGGAGGAAGTTTATTTCTAAATTCTCTGCCATAGCAGCTCCTATGCATGCAGTGACTAGTGTGAAGCGTACTTTCCAGTGGGGAGGAAAGCAACAGAAATATTTTGAGTCTTTGAAAGAGAAGATAAGTTCAGCTCCAGTCACTACATTACCGGACTTGAGACATCCATTCGAGATTCAGACTGATGCTAGTGATTACGCCATGGGAGCCGTTCTCTTACAACATGGTAAGCCTATCACATTTCATTCTGATACATTTAATGGTGTTGTTGTGAATTATCCTACATATGATAAGGAGTTGTATGCATTGGTACAAAGTGTCAAAAAGTGGAAAAACTATTTGATGGGCAAAGAAACAGTTGTTCATACCGATCATCAGCCTTTACATACTTCCAGTCGCAAAGTAAATTGCAGCAATCACGACATTTCAGATGGATGGGATTCCTACAAAAATTTCACTTGGTAATAAGGTACAAAAAAGGTATTTACAATAAATTTTCTGATATGCTTTCAAGGCCTATTATTAGTGCTACTACTTTACCTAAGAATTATTCTATTGTACATCAGAGTTACATAGAACAGTATGCATCAGATGTTGATTTTAAGGATGTGTATGTTAACTTGAGTGAAGGGAATCATGTTGAGGAGAATGATTATCATTTGCATAATAATTTGTTGTTTCATATAGGCAAGTTATGTATACCATAGGGGGAGAGACTAAGTATCATGAGAGGAGCTCATTCTTCTCTTATTGTTGGACATTTCGGGGTAAGAAAAATGGTGGCACATTTACAGAGGTATTGTTATTGGCCTCGCATGGTAGATAGTGTGTCAAGTTTCATTAGAGGTTGTTAATTATGTGATACAAGAAAGCATAGCAATAGGAAACTTGGTTTATATACGCCATTTCATGTACCTTCTAGACCATGGGAAAGTGTTTCTATGGATTTTGTTGGAGGTCTACCATTATCTAGAAAGCAGCATGATTATATTTATGTAGTAGTTGATCGATTCAGCAAGATGTGTATTCTTATGCCATGTAAGAAATCTATAACTGCTGAACAAAATTCTGATTTACATTTTCAACATGTATGGGTTCATTATGGCTTGCCTACTTCTATTGTTAGTGACAGTGATTCCATATTTGTTGGGAATTGTAATATTCCAAATTTGGAACAAGTAGCAAGGCATGAATGGAAAATGCATTTTCTAGGAATGGATGCTATAGGATTTGGAACCAAGACCTGGATTCCTTAGATCTGTGTATCTAAGTCCAAAATCCAAGAGGTGGCTCAAAATAAATCCCTCTAGGTGGGTTAAACAGCTCTCCCACACCTAGTTACCTTGTAAAAGTGCCCGATGAAGGGACTGCAGCAAATGTAAGCACATGTAATGGAGAAACAATGTTATTTTTATAAGCCTAGGCCAAAAAATTTATATTATAGCAGTAATTGGATACAATTCCTTGAGGAAAGAGACACTCAAGCAAGGCAATACAGCCTCAATGGAACATGTACAAGAAAATTGGAAAATACTGCTACATGAAGGGAGCCCTCGCTAGAACAACACAATTTATATGAGACACTGCAACATATAAGGTGATAATACAATGATATGACAATAGATAGCTCAATAAAGGTGGGGGAGCAAGCTCTCAACCCCTAAAAATGACAATACAACAATCCTTAAGAGGATTGACTGGAATATATGTACAAATGGAAAATATGCAGAAATGTCAGAGTTGCTATGCAGCAACTGCAACTCAGAAAATAGAAATGGATGAAGATATCTGATGATGCTACATATGATGGATAGATCTCATCCAATGGATCTCTCAGGTGAAAGGTTGATCCAATCCCTGAAGATCTCACCCTCCAAGATAGTGGAGAAAGTCCCCACTACAAATGTGCTCAGAAATAACGCAGTCAAGGAGATGTACTATGCTGTAGGTGATAAGAAGTGCTTGGCCTGGTGTCAAAGATGTACAATCAGCTTTGAAACCTTCATCACTAACCTTTCCAAGGAATAGAAGCTCCCTCCTCTGAAAGATGATCCAAGGAATGGTGTTGTGGAACCCTTCACTGCAACACCCAGTAATACTACGTTATACTTTAGCAGAAATAACACAGTGACTGGAGGAAGTGACTTTGGCCTTGAGCCAAGATGTAGAGAAATGAAATGAAATCCTCCAAGAGGCCTCTCAAGAAGGAGAGGAAATCCTAAACAAGAATCCCTCGTGCTAAACAATACTACAACTCAGTTGAACAACCAGAGACTACAAATAGTCTACAAGAACAATAATCCAATACTAAAAAATGTCTCACTATGGCTGTCTCTTCCTCCTTTTATGCAAGTGAATGTCTCTTTGCCCTGGACCCCACACATTAGGGTTTCTTCCACAAGTGATCTTCCTCCCTCTCAAACTGCGCTGTCTTCCCAAGCAAGCCACACCCTCTTAGACAACGCTGTTGACTTGGTCAAACTTGACCTTGTCCTCATGCATTTGCCCCTTTTCACACTAGAAGGTGCAAAATAAAGCTGCTCCATTGATCCCTTTCAAACTTTGAGGGATTTTATTCCTACTCATGGGTCTCCTCACCCATTTTATTTAATGGTTGAAGTGTCCTCAGACACGTAATCTTATTAATCAGAAAAAAAAAAATTACATTTGGAATTATGCAAAAGTTTACACTTGAAAAAAAAAACACTCTTGCAATGAGCTATTTATAAGATCAATGTCCTAACTACCTCTAATTATGAATCACTTATTAAATAACAAGTTTCCACTTACATTAAATACTATTCAAAATAACTAGCTAACAAAAAGCCTAAGATACGACACATTTAGAGAGTCATATCTTGTTACAAAAATATGCTAATTCTAAATGTCTCCATTAAATAATTAAATATTCTAGAATAATAATTATTAATTTAATATCTTTAATTAATAATTACTTTATTCCAAATTTATAACCTATGATAATATTTTATTTTTGGATCATCTAACATTCTCCCCTATGATCCAAAGATACATTACAACAGAGACCAAGTTCATCCCTGAACTTAGTAAATTTTATTCTGCCAAGAGGTTTCGTGAAAATGTCGGAGGTCTGATCTTCTGAAGGACAATAAATCGGCTTGATGAAATCCTTTGCAATGAGTGATCTGATATGGTGATACTTGGTGTCCACATGCTTTGTCTTTGAATGAAAAACTAGATTCTTGGCAAGCTTTATTCTGACTAATTGTCAATGAATAACGAACTAGCTTCTGCTGGAGGAATTCCCAAGTCCTCTAAAACTTGACGTAACCAAAAAATATCACATGCTGCTTCCCATGCTGAAATGTACTCTGCTTCTGCTGAAGAAGTGGCCACTGTAGCTTGCTTCTTGCAACTCAAGGAAACTGCAGCTGACCCCATGTTCATTAAGTAACTTGAGGTTGATGCCCTGTCATCAATACTGCCAGCAAAGTTGGCATCTAAAAATCCACCAAGTACAAAATTTTTAGTCTTTTTGTAAAGAACACCAAAATATTTTGTTCCTTGGATATAATGAAGAACTCTTTTAGCTGCATTCCAGTGGCTATCTTGTGGTTCCTGCATAAAATGAGAAAGAATACTGATGGCATAAGAAAGATCTGGTCGAGTAGTTGTCAGATAAATCAAGATACCAATCAACTATCGATAAGACATGCTATTCACCATCCCCCCCCCTTCAAATTTTGAAAGTTTCAAGTTTTGTTCCATAGGGGTAAGGACCAACTTGCAATCCTACATTCCAAATCGCTGAAGAATTTCTGCTGCATATTTAATCTGAGAAATGAATATTTGATGTGGACATTGGAATACTTCAACTCCAATATAGTAGTGAAGTAGTCCCAAATCTGTCATCTTAAAACCTGCATGTAACTCCCTTTTCACCTGTTTAATGTGATCATCATTGTTGCCTGTGATGATCAAATCATCGACATAAGTAACCAAAATCACCAGATTTTTACCTTGTTGGTGTACATACAAGGTATCATCAGATTCAATGCGATGAAAAACAACTTTGCGAAGGTATTCATCCATTTTGGCATACCAAGCTCGAGGAGCTTGTTTTAACCCATAAAAATCCTTTATCAGTTTGCAGACTTTATGTTCTTGTCCCTCAATTTCAAAACCTGGTGGTTGTGTCATGTACACTTCTTCCTGTAAATCTCTGTTGAGAAAATAATTTTTTACATCCATTTGATGAACTTTCCATCCTTGTTGAGCTACTAAGGCAAGTGTGAGGTGGATGATGTTCCATTTAGCTGTAGGAGCAAACATTTCCTCATCATCTATCCCTTCCTACTATGTAAAACCTTTAGCAACAAGTCTTGCTTTATACTTGTCAATATCACCATTTTGCTTGTACTTAATTCGATAAAACCATTTTCATCCAATAGGTTTAACATGTTGAGGACAATCAACAAGTTGCCAAGTGTTGTTGTCTTGAATTGCCTGATATTCATCAACCATAGCCTGTTGCCATGCTTTATGCTTTACTGCCTCTTGATAAGAAGAAGGTTCAGTAAAATCATTTGCTATCAAAGAAAAATTGCCTTCATTTTGTTTTGATCCCCTTTTTCCTGTTTTATTTTTTTCATTAAGCCTTACATCTTTCAAAAGCTGAACTGCCCATTTTGGCAACTGATGTTCAGTGGTTTGAGGTTGTGAAAAATCACCATCATTAAAAATAGGGTTGATTTAAACTGATGTTTTTTTATCAATCGCAGGTTCCGGGGGTGGAGAGTCATTGTTAGAAGAGCTGATGCTGCTAGGAGAGTTGGATGAACTGCTACAAGACCTGGATGTCACTGATGAAGAAGACGAACTGGATGATTCATCTTCAGATGAAGAAAACTCAAGTTCATACCAATTTGGTGAGTTTGGTTGACTTTGTAAATTTCTATTTCTTTTATCAGTTCCTGTTTCTAACTTTTGAAGAAGACTGTCAACTTCTTCAGCACTCTTACTCTCATTTTCATCAAAAATCACATCTCTGCTTATAATAAATTTCCCATTTGAAAAAATTCAGTACCCTTTATTCTCGTCAGAATACCCGATCATTGTGCACATTAGGCTTCGTGCATCAAGCTTAGTTCATTTTTACTTTGGAACTAAGGCATAACAGATAGATCCGAAAACTCTGAGATGCTTAACCCATGGTTTGAAGCCAACCCAAGCTTCATAAGGTGTGATTCATTCTAAAGAAGCTGTGGGATATCTGTTTCTCAAATAGACAGTGGTATGAATTTCTTCGGCCCAATATGAAGGACTTAACTTTTTGAAAGTTAACATAGATCGTGCCATGCCTAACAAGGTACGATTCATTATTTCTACTACTCCATTTTGCTGCGAAGTGTAGATATTGGCAAGATGTCATTTTATGCCATTATCCATGCAATACTTTTTGAATTCATTTGAAGTGAATTCTCCGTCGTTGTCAGTTCTAAGAGTGCCAATCTTCTCCTTTACTTCATCTTCAATAAGCTTACAAAAAGTTTTGAACTTTTCAAATGCTTCTGACTTTTGCTTCAAGAAATATCCCCAAGTCATCCTGATAAAATCATCAACAAAGAGTATGAAATATCTGCAACTTCCAAGTGAATTTGGTAAGGGTCCATAAATATCATTGTGAACCAACTGCAAATGTCTGTTTGCTCACCATGAACTGGTGGGAAAATTCTCTCGATGTTGTTCTCCAAAAATATAAGATTCACACTTTGCATTTTCCCTTTTGAAGGTTGGAAGTCCTTTAACCATGCCCTGTTTTTGTAACTGAGAGAGACTGTCAAAGTTGAGATTTCCATATCTAACATGCCATAATTGGATTGGTGAAATATCTGTACTTGTTGCGCCTGCAAAGTTAGAATGTCTTGGAATAACTCTCCCTTTCATCCTTAACAGTTTTCCATCTTCATAACCTGTGAGTACTGTATGCATGTTCTATTTGACTGAGTTGATTTTAACTAAGCCATCTTCCATAATGACTTTATGTCCTACTTGTTGAATCATCACTAGAGATAACAAATTTTGTTTGAATGTTGGGACATACCAGACATTTGAAATCATTCTTTCTCCGATGAATGGTAAAAAAAATTTGACTAGACCTTTTCCTGAAGGAGTATGTTTGGTTTTGTCAGTAAGATATATTGAATTCAGATGACATTATTTGAAACTCCAGAAGAAGTCATGTTGAAATTTCATGTGTTGAGTTGCACCTGTATCAAGAATCCATGCATCATCATAATCACTTCGGAGAAAGCTTGAAACTTATAAAGTTGTTGCTTCTGTGTTGGTGAAGACATATTCGGAACTATCAGGATCATCTTCATCATTTGAAAACTATGCTGATTTTGGATGTAACTTAGAAATTTTCTCAATAGAAGTTCTACAATCTGCTGCATAATGACCAACTCTGTTACATCGCCTGCAAAAAATTTGACTCAAATCGGTGCCTCTTCCCTGAGACTGTCCTTGACCTCTGCTTTGTCCTCTATTTTGAGTTTGTCCTCTTCCTGGACTTTGTCCTATGCCTTGATGATATCCTCTGTTTTGATTGTTGCCTCTGCCTTGAAAATTTGTTTTGCCTGAATTGGAGCCTCTGTTGGAATTGTTTCCTCTGTGTTGATTACAACCACAACCTTGGGCTGCTTGATTTGGATTGAAATTACATCTTCCTCTGTTTTTGGAACTGTCAGCTGAGGAGTTGCTTGAACTGGCTTCGGTGAAGAAGACATCTTCCCCAATCTGCTTCTTCTTCCCGAAATTTTTATCATGTTGTGCTAACATGCCACTCATTTAATCAAATTTAATCTTCTCTAACTTGCCAGTGACTTGCAAAGTTTCCAAAAAGAAAGTATATGATGATGGAAATCCAAAAATTAAAATTGTAGTTAAGAAGATTTCATCAACAACTTGAAATATAGCATTGATGATTTCTTGCTTAATGTTTTTAAGCCATGAAATGTACTCAAGGACATCACCACCTTCAGTTAATTTCTGTTGAAGCAATTTTAATTGAAGATCAACCTTCTTTGATTCAGGTTGTGTATCAAAGAAATCTTTGAATGTATGTAAAGCAACCCATGCATCGAAGGAATTCTCAATGTGTATGTACATTTCATTACTAACTGAAGCTTTTATAAGAGCTAATGCCTTGGCATCTTTTATTTCCCATTTTGCAAGTGAAGCTGGATCTTTTGATTTATTTGGCTTAATGTTGCCATCACAAATTTCATGCCACAATTCATTAAAAATAAGAGTGCTTTCAATTAGACGTCTCCATGTCTTATAAGATTTCACTCCTTCTAGTTTATCAGATTCAGAGAACAGATTAATTAACTTCGACATTGGAGTGTTGAAGCAGTGCACCAAAATAATCAAGAACAAAAAATTGAGCAACTCGTCACACGAAAAACGCAACGCAAAAACAACACACGACGCAAAAAACGATCTATCGGGGCTTGGCCTTAACCCTCGTATAGTTGTTGAAACAGGAGGAAAAATGATTGAGCTTTGCACTTGGCTCTAGTCAATTTCTCAAATATTTACAAGGTAACTTTCAAAATTTGACTTTTACAATGATGCTCTTGCAAAATCTAGTAAAAAAAAAATGTTACCCCCCCTCAAAGTAAAATTACTTTGAGTCACACTTATCTCTCCAGAAACAAATTACAAAGAAAAATCTCCTTATTACACCAAAAAATTACAAATAACCTTATTAATCCACAAATATTACAAAATCCTTATTACTCCAAAAATCATTACAAAAAAATATATATATACCTTATCACTCCAGCAAATACTTTTCAGATTTATCTTTAAAAAGGCAAACACTATCAAACGCTGGATTTTTTTTTTACTTGTCCTTCAAGCTAGTTCTTGACTGGCTGACGCTGGCTAGCTGGCTCTCACACTGGATGGCTGTTCGGTTCCAAACAACAATAACATACATCCATCCCAAGCTTCAAACTCAAAGTTCAGACCAAGCCACTGGGGAACAATGTTCGTGTGAAATTATCATTAGTAACTAGACAACTATGTGCAGCAAGAACGACGTATAGCCATAATGCCACCAACAAATTCTTCACAAAGCAATTAAAAAAAACTTCTCATATATTTGAACAACATGTGATTATCACTTAGGTGTTTCCTTTTCTAGAGTTCGGGTTGGAGCCACAAAGCCAATGCAAATCTAGCGATGGAAAAGAAAAGGTTAAGAGAAATGGTCACCAGTCTCATTCCCTTTACAAGGTAGTTGCTCCTCCTTAAGGGTCGAGGATGAATCAAGCTCGCAACCTGGATTACGTCCTTCCACTATCAAAATCTCAAAAACCAACGTTAATAAAAACATAAGCTGGCAACGCAAACCTTCACAACGTATTCATAGTGCACACAAACCTTCAATTTTTTCAATTTTGTAAGTTTTTTTCGTCATCAACGCATGGCACTCTCAACTGGTGGGGGCGATGGTCAACTGAAATGAAATACTTCACGCAATAGCTTACTGTTGGTTTCAGCAATTGCTCCAATCTAAGCAATAGCTTACTGATGGTCAACTTTGATTTGTTTATCGAACTATGCATCATCTACACCACACATTTCTCGAATACTATGCATCGAAAATTGAGGAGCTCCAACATCAACTGTACGAATGCCCACTCCACTTGCCAAAATTGGACCTATGGTAGATCCGCAAGGCATATCATTTTGAACAACAAAATCCTGTGTAGAAAGCTTATTATTTTTTTTCAATTCCGCGAAAGATAAAAGCGGATCTGTAGTGCTGAAATATAAAAGTGAATTCTCAAACATGTGTAATAAGAAGCAGAGCTGAACTATAAAAGTGAATCTGAAGATTTTTTTTTTATAGACTGAAATACAAGAAGTCCCCTACGCTGTTCATCTCTCTTGGTCATTTCAACCTCCAGGACTCATGATGAAACTCTCGTCAAAAACTATTCAAATAAATTTCTTCATAATAAAATTGATTTTAGAATTTACAAATCTAAAATCAATAATAAAATTTCTGTTCTTTTAAACAAAAAACTTGACAAATTCCATACCAATCATTTGCTAATGAATTCAATGGATTTTTCCAAGAACTTGTAGCTCTGGAATCTCCTCCTCACATCTACTGCAGCATTACTGTAGCTCTGATACCACAATAATGGTTGAAGTGTCCTCAGACATAATCTTATTAATCAGAAAAAAAAATTACATTTGGAATTATGCAAGAGTTTACACCCAAACAACAAAACACTCTTGCAATGAGCTATTTATAAGCTCAATGTCCTAACTACCTCTAATTATGGATCACTTATTAAATAACAAGTGTCCACTTACATTAAATACTATTCAAAGTAACTAGCTAACAAAAAGCTTAAGATATGACACATTTGGAGAGTCATATCTTGTTAAAACAATATGCTAATTCTAAATGTCTGCATTAAATAATTAAATATTCTAGAATAATAATTATTAATTTAATATCTTAAATTAATAATTATTTTATTCCAACTTTATAACCTATGATAATATTTTATTTTTGGATCATCTA